>VOQJ01031884.1:18951-46115 GCA_015052665.1 Apistogramma diplotaenia
TCCCACATTCAACGTGGCATCACAAAACCGGCCCGCTGCCCTCTGCTGGTTCAGGGCAGATAGGACGTGCTGCGCGTGGCTGCTCCCTGCTTCAGGCATCCCTCTGGTTTCACTGTTACTACATGAGACACAGACATCAGACGGTTACTGCTGTGGTTACTAGGTAAATTATGTTTGGAGCTTGTACAGAACTTCCCAGTACAGAACTGGCTGCTTTTACAATAATTTTTCATCCAGTCCTTATATCTGACCTTTTTCAGAGCGATGTTTTTTGTTTAAACACTGACCCATCAAAACATTCAAGCAAAAAAAGAAAGTCATCTAACTGAAGGAGTGAACCAGTGTTGTGTCTCCACAGCAGAAAACTTAGCTGCCTGTCACAAACACACATTATTTGTTCCCATTTGTTTGGTTAGATTTATGAAAAATACCAACGATAACACAGTTCAACAGACATTTTTGCACCAACAAGGTGAGTCCCAAAGAGGTATTATCCAAAAACTTGATATATCTCCGCATGATGTCCTTAAAACATCTAGAGTTTTTGACCCTTCAGTTGATCCATAACTTAAGCCTTATCAGAGATGATTATTCTTAAGGAGGAAACATGGAGGTATGCCAAATTACACAAGAACTGGATTGAAAATCACTGGCAAAAGGATTTATGGTGTGATTACTCTGAATTTGTACACTACTACAACAACAACAACAACAACAAGAGGATATTTTCAGTTTAACACTGTTGGCAGGGCTGGGCTGGGCTGATGAGAGCTCTGTTTGGTTCCAGATCCTGTTCTCTCATTGGATTGCTCAGGGAAGGAGTTTACTTCTTCTGCTGAGTAGCTGAAAGCCAACGCACTCGTCCCCTTGCAAAGCCAAAATGATTTGCAATGAAGGCACTCCACACAAGATACATGTCGTGTATGCTCTCTGTAGAGACCTCAGGCTGCTGGCACACCCGAATTTCCCCGTTGTGGGACAATAAAGGCTGTTCTTATTCTTATTCTTATATTTATTCTTATTCTTACATCATCATCACTGTTTAGGTTTTTTTCAAAAATAACAAAATGTATAGTTTGGTTCCAGCTTTTGAGATGTGGGGATTTTTGCAGCTTTTATTTGTCTTACGTGACACAAACAAGTTTTGGTTTTGGACATATGGTGAGAAAAAAACGAGTAACATGTTTGGTTTAAGGAATTTGGGATAAACACATTTCATCTCTTCTTCAATTTAAAGAGAAAAAAATAATCATTAGTTAGAGTCATGGATCATTTGGTACATTTGTATGGGAGCACATACTGGGACATTAAAGCTGAATCTGACAGTGGTGGAATTTACCCAAGTATTAAAATTTTGTACACCATTGATGGACATCAGTTTTTACTGTTCTACAATACAAATATTTATTAATTGCATTCCTAAATTATTATTATAATTTAAAAAATAAACTAAACCGTTTAGTGCAGCTAACATATACTCAACAGTGTGTATGAGCTAAAGCATCATGTCAGCTTTTCAGCTGTCAGGAAACTTTTTTTCATTAAAAAAATCTTATGGTTGAAACTACTCAAATGTGAGGATTTTTTGGGAGTCCCATTAGAAGTTAGACAACATTTTTAATTAGTTAGAGTTTAGACTTTTAGACTGTACAGAGCATGCAGACTGAATATTTAGGTTCTGATTGTGAATTTCCACACTTTCATTTAAGTGATAAATAATAAAAATGTAATAAAAAATTTATATTTGTTGCTTTGTAGAGAAAAAAAAATCAAAGATGTAAGCAAAAATGTTATGTGCATGAGCAATAATAACGATATAGCTGACTGCAGAGGTATTTGTCTGCGTTACTTTTATTTTTTGGAAAATTCCCCTAACCTGCTGATCATTTCAAAGTATGAAAATATATTTTAAAGACTTTATGTGCTGAACATTCAGAGCTCATAACGTCATTCAGACACATTAAATAATCCACATATATTTATCTCATTATAATTACAACATTAACTGAGCTGCCTTTAAAATAAAGGCTAAACAAATTATTAGTCGTCACATTAGAGGCAGCATTCGTGATATAATGCAAACTCTCACCCACCTCCGCACCTCCACGTTTACTTCCTAGCACATCTCTTTAAAGACGCTCCCTTAGCGCACAGTCCAGCCGACAGCTGCAACGGCAGCTCGCATTTCAACGATCGATCAAAACCGATTAAACACGCCTGATCTCGCTTTAACCTTCACACGGTCTGAGCCTAATACGAGCAGGCTGATAAAACAGAAAAACCGAGCTGCGTGCACCTTCTTTTCTTTTCTTGTAGGCCCCTAAAAAGTGCGAAGCGAACAGGATGTGACGCTGTTTATGCGACCGAACTCCGGGAAAGTTTGTGTTGTCCGTTATTAAATACTAACAATAACACGAATAAAAAATGTGAATAAACCATATTCTCACTGATTTGGGACATTATTGATCCATACTTTTTTTTTTAAAAAGCCTATAAAAGCGAATTATTTTGTTCAGCGCTTCTTTTGACGAATAATGACACTCCTGGTAAAGTCATAGCTGACCATCCGGACTCGGCGTCTGTTTGCGGCTCTCACATGTAAGTATTACCCTGTTAGCACCTCTGCAGCATTATCTGCTCAGCTCCTTTTCTTGCTAACTGAAGTTTTCTTTCAGTTAGATATAAACATTGTCTATGCATGATCACAGTAAAGGCACAGCGGTGATAACTACAGCATCGTACTGCTTTTTTTTTTCTATCGGGAAGCAACAATGTCAGCTAGCAGCTAATGCTAGTTGCACAGGCGGTGGTAGGTGACGTTAGCTGTGATAACTTCATGCAAAGTTTAAAATTGAGGTTGCATTGTTGTCAGACTCCGTGACGGTGTTTTTGTTCACCGTCCTGTTCACATTTTGAGAAACTAAATTGTGGAATTCCGGCATAATTAGCTTTAGTTTTTGTGTGCTGTTGACCTGTGGCTCCAAAGGGAAGCTAGCTCTGCCTAACGAATATGTTTTTTAAAAAATAAAGATGGATTATTTATTCTTAAGAGACGCTAATTCAGCAAGATAGCAAACAGGTCACCATAAATGTAAATGTCACCTAAGAACATTCTGAATTTTTCATATTAAAATTTAGCAGTTAGGAAAACATTTGTACAGGTTTATGGTGGTTATTTACATGCAAACCTTTTTTTTCTAACGTTGTTGACTAGACTGTGTGCCACGGTTTTACATTATATTCCCTGCCCAGGACACGTCACTGTTTACTTTGTAATCTGGTTTCGTGGGTTTTCTTAAGCCTGAGGAGACAAGAGCCTTGGGGTATTTTTATTTACACAGCCACAACTGGGTAAACTCCCATCTTGTCCATGTAGCTTTTATCACTTATAAGCAGCACTTATCATATTTGCTCCTCTTTAGCGTACCCAGGGTTTGTTCAGAACTATAATAATAATAATTAAGCTTGGGGAGCTTTTCTGTTCCTGCAGGAGGTTAAATCTTTTTTTGTAACTGAAGAGTGCAGTTGCTATTCCTAAGCTGATAATTTCAGTTGTGTGGTATGCTTTGTTTTTATTTCATATCTGGTTGTGTTATATTTGATTTTAGCATTTTTTGTTACATTAAAATGATGTGCTTTTCTAGCCTTGCACAGAGGTGTTAATGTAAAGGGACTTTCCTTTTAAATAAAGGTTAAACAATAAAGACCATAAAAGCTAAATGCAAAAAAAAAGTAAAATAGATAAACAAATTCCACCAAAAAATTCACTAATAATGGGGTGTAAATGCTTTGTTTCCATGCTTTATCTTTAAAGTAATTAAATGTGTCATTTTCTTTGCAGGCTCCCCTCTTTGTTTTTGTTGTATATTTGAATGACTGCTGATGTCACAATCATGAAGGTGAACAAACACATACAGGTAAAGGGTAAATCTCACAAGTGGAAGGATGCGAGGAGTAAGCGGTGCAGGCGTCCCGTCACTTCGTCAGATCTCAACTCGAGTCCAGTCGTGGCCAGCATGGCAACGGAGCACCAGGAGTCTGTGAGGAAAAAACCCTCCGTCAAGAGGCTGAAAAGTAAAGCGAAGTCTGTCTCTGACCACAAGAATGTCCCTTCTGAGTCCGGATTTAAAAAGTCACACACTCAGGCTAATGGAAGCTCAGTGTATACCTTAGACAATGACTCGGATAACTCGCAGGACTGGAAGGAGTACTCGCAGTCAGTGCATGGGAACGGCGTGGCGACCTCAGTTGAGGCTGAGGATGTAAGAACGGGTAGACTGGAGGGAGAGGCTCTCCATCACTGTGCGCAGAGAGATGTTCGACAAAACCGCGCAGTGCTCGTCATGCAGAAGGATCAGGTATGCGCCAGTTGGCTTTCATTTTCTTTTTAGTTGGACACGAAGATGTTCAGTCAGATTTAAATTCATTACTGTGACTGACCGTGTCGTTCCTGCAGACGCTGTGTTTCCGTGGGAAGTGCCTTCTGACCTGTCTGTATGGTCGTGTAGAGGTGATGGGATTCACTATCGAAGAGGGTCAGCAGTCGTATTCACTTTTCTCCCCAGCATCACATTGTCCGCTTAGTATTAGAGGGTTGGAAAGCATCAGAGCGTTGGAAAGCAGAAATGAGGCATCGCACATCCTCCAAAAGTATCTTACACAAGGTGAGCAGCTGACTTTTCTATTTTTATTTTATCTATTAAATTTTATCTAATATAGCATTAAGCAGTCTGGTTAGGCATTAATACTGGGATTCCTACTTAGCTGGATTTTATTTCTCTGTTGTCTTTCTGACTAAAAGTTGATCCAATGCTGGATTTTTTATTTTTTTTGGCCTTTCATGGCTTTATTGACAGTTGTGTAAGTGGAGAGAGACGGGGAAGACACGCGGGAAAGGGCGACAGGTCGGGAATCTAACCTGCGCCGCCCGCACCGCCATGCGGCATATATGGTCGCCTGCTCACGCCCTGAGCCACCCCGGCGCCCAATGCTGGATTTTTAAGGATGGATTTTTATTTTGCATCTTAAAATGAATTTTTTTATTTATTTTTTTACTTCATCTCATCTTTCTTTGTGTTAGCCTTCTTGACTAAACCTAAAACCCCACCGGTGTTAGAGAAGTGGTCATCAAGTTTCTCCGTTAGCCCAGGCTTTGTGCTAACTGTGCACACTCGCATAAAAGAGAATGTTTAATGTGTCGTTTCACTCTGTTTCTGCACAAAATGAACCGACTGAGTGCCGAAGCATTAAACATCGTGTGCATTCAGGTGTAATGAAGGAGACGTGGAAATCATTTCAGTTTGTCTTCAGATCAAATTGTTTGAATTGATTATCTTTGTCAGTGATAAATGGCCTTGAAATAGACTGATTGTCTAACCTCGCTTCTGTCAGCTGCATTACTGGTAACATAAAGGGGACTAGAGAGCCAATTAGGACCAAACATAAGAACATTTATACGTTTTCTGCATCACCAGCTGAATCCATGCAGATTCCATATACGATGCACGTAGTCTGTAATGCTGTAAGTTTAAAGCAGGGCTTCTTTTGGTGGCATCAGTGAGATGCAACTCAAGAGGTTTCACTTACAAAATGTATTCTTTCAGAAAATCATCTTTGTAGCACTAAAAGGACACTAAATAAAAGAACTGGTAACAAATGTGGCACGTGCGTATGATTTTAAAGCTGAACTCTGAACGTAACCAGTTTGTGTTTTTCTGACTTTAAATCTCTGGATATGTTTCTGCAGCATCTCGGAAGAAGTTGTTAAAAAGCATAATGACGAACTCGTCCATCATCCTGCTGGAACCCATCGAGACGCCTCTGACGCGGTTTCTTTCCAGCTTCCCGGATCTCAGTGAATTATTCAACCTCCCCATGGTGAGCAGGCTCATATGTTCACGCGTGGCTGTGGCCAAACAGATGTTATTTACATACAGATTAATGTTAAAGATTAAAAGCAAAGCACGAGATAAATCAAAAATCACTTTACATTCTTTGCACTTCCTTGGTCTTACCTCGTTTACGTTACTGTGTGGAGTACATTAAATCTTAGGATGCACGTAAGAAGCTTTTCATCTTTATATAAATTATGAAATAGCGGGATATGAAATAAGTATAAATTTCATCCTGATCCTTTTTGAGCATGTACATAGTTTGGTATAGAGTGAGGCAATTAGATACTTCTTCAACTTCCAGTTTATTTTGTTACTTTATTATTTATATTTCCATGTGTGAACTAAAACAATCAGCGATGACCTGACGAAGCTTCTCCTCGCTGCCTGTTTGCAGAGTGAACTCATGTCAGCTGTTCTCGACACTCCTCTCAACGGCTTGGGAATGATTCCTCTGGCCAGCACCTCCGAAGGCCTGAAAATGTCAAAGAGCTACAGAGATGCTCTGAACACAGTGGTCAGTGCGTGCAAAGGTAAGCCCCGTCTAAGATGTGCCCGATTTTACACATTGCCATGTCTGGGTGGCTTTCATCCTACGAGGCTAAATTTAATACCCCTTCTGTAGCACTTACACACACAGATCTAGACTATCACTGAGGTTCATGAAAAGCTGCAGCAGCAGATGGTTTCATACATCAGTGTAATCCTCATTCTACACAAAGTAAATAAAGTTGGCTTAAACCATGAGCCAAATTATCCAATATAGTGTTTGGCTTTCTTTTATTAATCTCTGTATTTGCGATGTTTTGCCTGTTTATTTAATTTATTAGTTGCTGCTTTCATTGTTCCTCCCTGCATTTTCCCATTTAATGTTGAGCTTAAATCAGCTGCTGATCTATGGGGACATCCAGACCCAGCCAGCACATCTGAGCTAAACTTAGCTCCTAAGTCTTAATTGCAGCGCTGCAGCATTGCTCCATAAATTGATTGAACTGTTGACATTTATGTGACAGGAGTAAGCGCACCAACTCAAAATGCTCACAGTCACTGGTTACCTGTCTTTCATTCACAGGAGACATGGACGGCTCTGCTGTTGTCCTGGTGTGCGGCACCAAGAATGTGGGCAAGTCGACGTTCATCCGCGTCCTCATTAACACCTTACTGAATTAGTAAGTTCTCACAGGCTGCAGTTTCCTGTCATTTCCTGTTGTCGTTGGTTATGCTCTGTTCCTCTGTGTGTCTTCCTTGTTCTTCTTCGCAGTTTGCTGTAAGTGGCTTTTACATAAAGGTCTTTACTGTTCACCTAAAAACATCTCAGTGGGCGGTTTGACGAGCAGAATAATGTTTGTTTTTCTGCAGCACTGCTAGTGTCGACTATTTGGAAGGTGACCTCGGTCAGACAGAATTTACCCCTGCTGGCTGCCTGTCCTTAATGACTGTCAGGGAACCTCTTTTGGGTATGTTTTTATCTTCTTTGTGTTTTCAAACAGTATTGTTTATTGTTTAAAAATGCTATATTAAACACAGAACATTCACACCATCCTTACAGTTGGGTCTGAATCATTAATAATGCATTTTTTTAGTGGGTTATGCATGAACTTATGTCTCAGCAGTGTTTTCTTGTTGAGCAGCTGCTGCTTGATTAGTCAGAGTGGATCAATAGTCTTATTTTGCACTGTTTTGCAGGCCCTCCCTTCACACATCAGCACACCCCAGAGCACATGATCTACTACGGTCAGTCATCATGCGATTCAGACTTAGACCGGTACCTGGAATCTCTGAAGTCCTTATGGTGCAGACGCTCCCAGAGCAGAGAGGCTCCCATTGTCATCAACACTATGGGCTGGGTCAAAGGTCGGTGAAGGCCACCCTCTGTGACACCAGCAATTTTAAATGCACTAATTAAAATAAAACGTTGTTTGAACACGTGTCTGTTGACAGGATTTGGATTCCAGCTGCTGGTGGATATGATCCGCTTCTTCCCCGTCTCGCATGTCGTCCAGCTGAGCCACAGCGGTACCATCCAGTGCCCCACGCTCACTCCAGAGTTTCTGAGGACGGCAGACGGCTGTCAGACACACCCGCCCGCCCAGACCGCGCTGGACGAGTTTACAGAACACCACAGTGCCCCCAAAATCTACACTCACCTCAATGTGCAGGCAGAGTTTCAAGGAGTTGGGCGTCAGGGAACAGCGTAAGTAAACCACCACGTCACCAGTATAAAAACAGTCCTTATTTCAAACCCCCACCTTTACCTCTTAATGCTGTGCTGGACAGGAAACACCAGCGCAGTAATGAGCAGAGAGATCTGTCTCTGCTGGCCTACCTGAGCCAGCTGCAGTCCCCTGACCCTGGACCAGTCAGGCCTCTGCACAGCCTCGCACCATACCAGGTACTAAAGGAGCACATGACTGGTTTCATTGTTGATCTGGGGTTTGTTTTTTACTATAATAGCAGAGAATAGTTGTGAGGATTAACTTTTAATTCACAGTTAAAAACACAACAGTTGGACAGTTGTTGCCTCTCATAGTGACAGCTTGAAATACATAATTCATGACACATGAAGCAGGGAAACTGGTTAGCTAACGTCTCCTTCAACTACATAACAATCCTCCTGCTGAATCCACAGGTGCCGCACACGGCGGTGGCGCTAGGTGTGACCCACTGCGACGTGGCGCCCACGCACATGTTTTATGCTGCCAATGGTAGTCTGGTGGGACTCTGCTGCCTGGCAGAGAAAGTAACAAGCAAGGGGGGTCCGGCCTTGCTCTCCCAGGCACCCATCTGCCCCTGTGTGGGTTTCGGTAGGTGTCCTTTCTGTCTACTATAGTGGTGTCGTGATAGAAGATAGCTGCACTGCTCAAAACAATTAAGGGAACATATGATCATAACAGTATAACAGAACTTCAGTGACATCAGTCTGTCCAGTTAGGAGTTCAGGCTTCAGGCAACAAGACAATGGTTTATTTAGATGGTGCCTACAGACCACTGCTCTCTCCTTATTCCTCACACCTGATGTTTCTCTAGTTTTGCTTTTTGCTAGTCACTGGTAGAATTTCCTGCAATAAGACAAATCCATACATTTTTGTTGCAAGAAGGTTTGCAGTCTCTCTGCACTGGCTTCTCCTCGGAGCGTTCCTCCTAGTTTCTCCTCCCAGGAGATATTATTACAGTGTAGTCTGGTAATATTCATTTCATATGCCAGTTGTAAGCATCTGGTTCACATTGCTGCTGTGACCAAGGTCTTTATCTGTAAACCCAGACACTGAATTAGTAACTTTCATTTTTGAATGGCTGAGTATATAAATGATATCATATAGTGTCTCCTGATGCTCCATCTCTCCGTTATGGATTTGAAGCATGATTTACAAAGCAATTTGAAGCTATTCTGATGACCCAGCACAAATAAGATCCTGACTTTCCTGATACTGTCTTCCAGGTGTGCTCCGAGGTATTGACATGGCACGAGGTCTGTACCTCTTGCTGACACCAGTGGAGCCCTCCATCCTCCGTAAGGTCAACTGCCTCCTCTTGGGAGCGATTTCATTGCCTTCATGCATCCTCACGACGCAGGTCAGATCCCAGCGTGCAAACCCAGTTCTGAAAAAGTTGGCCTGCTGTGCAAACTGTAAATAAGAATGGAATGCAGTGATTTGCATATCTCATAAATTTGTATCTTAGTCACATCAGAACATAGAAGACAGGTGAAATGTTTAAACCGAAAGGATGTAAAATAAGATCACTTTGAATTTGATGGCAGCAGCGTGTCTCAAAAGAACGGGGCAGAGCCACTTACAGAGGGTTCTAGCTGCTCAGTAGGCTTCGGTCATCTTTATGGTATTTTACATTTGGTGATGTGGCGAAAGCTCTGGACTGCAGACAGACCAGCTTTTTCACTTGTGTGCACCTCTGTCTTCAAATGATGCCAACGCGGTGCATCAGTGCCAGATGCCCAACGCTTTCTTTTCTTGTGACCTGTTGCATGTTTGTCTGTGTTTCAGCCGGACCTTGAGGGGGGGGTACCCTACGTCACTACAGACTACAGTTTTGATCTCACTGGAGCAGGAAAGCTGCGAGTCTTCAAGGGGCTGATGAGGCCCAGTCAGATGGGGACGCAGTGACGTTCCTGCGCCGTTCCTTTGCCCTTTACATTTCCACAGCAGTCAGCTGGCCTTTGAATGTACAGAACTGAGGTCGAGTCGGGACTTTTCTTTTTTCCTCTTCTCTCCTGATTTTAGGATTCATACTCTGATCTCGCTGCACTGCATTTTTAAGAAGCCACATCATATCTCAAAGCCTCCAACTGTACGTTTGTTTGATGGTGCTGTGAAGGTGTTTGGTGTTTTCTCTCACTCGGACAGTAAAACTATGACACGTTGTAGTTGAAGCTTTTGTTTGGTGTCTCTCTTTTGTAGGTGACATTCCAAAACTCAAATACCTGCCAGATATTAAACGAGAAACGACTTTTTTATTTTTATTTTCAGACTTTGTGGTTCTTCCCTTCACCAGCTTCTCAGTTCATTGTCACTGGTGGTTGTTTCAGCTGATATTTAAATCTCATAATCTTATATCCATGTAGAGTTCAACCAGCTTAATAGCCATTTAATTTATCACTGTATTCAGTATTTTCTCTGATCCAGACAAGAAATGTTATTGTCGACAGCTGTTTCGTTATAAAGTATCCAATAAAGAGACACAAAATAAGGAGATTATAGGATGCAGTTCCAAACATGTCTTTCACTTGAGCTCATCTGGATGAACAAAGAGAACTCGGCAGCAGTTCGGCCTGTATTGTTTGTATGCCAGTCAAAGCTTTTCCTGAAAAGGCTCCGTTTTTTTTTTTATTGCTGTCTTTTACATTTGTTACTGCACTTAAGGCCATTCAAGAGGTTTTGTTTACGACTCCTTATATTGACTTATGTGGGATGAAAATAAAGAGCTTGTTTCTAGGTTTTTGGCTTTTTTCCCCCTCAAGAGGGCAGCAGACATGTAGCAAGCCTGTAATTCTGTTAAACTATAAGGTTTCATAATCGATTTATGATGCAAATTAAGATTAAGGAGTAACATCACCGGGATCAGATGCTGCATGAGGACTGACCCAAACAGGCGCTCATGCAGTGGAGAATTGCTAATTTGTTAAGTGGGCTGTTTTAACACCCCCCCTCTGTGCCCTCGCTTGTCTTTGTTCACTGTTCCCCGCCTCTTTATCTGAGGGTGGGAGCGCACAAACGCAGCACAGCTACATTTTGGCAGAGTCATTGTTTTGGCTTTGTCACGTCAGATGTTTTCCCCCCTCATGCGAACCAAATCCCACCGCAGAGGTGCGACTACATCAAACTGACGGGTAGAAATAACACAAGAATGTGTTTAAATACATGAAACGTCTTAGCAGCAGTGCACATGCCAGTCATCTGAGAACGTAAAGATAAACTAGAAATGAAGATCTGATTTTAAGATCATTCTAGATAAATGCAGACTTCTCGCTCTTTCACCTGATCCTGCCGGGTTCTAAAATTGCCTTCGTTCATTGAGGTTTGTGGGTATTTGTTTATGCACAGCTCTGTTAGGCCCCTCCACAGGATCTTAATCAGGTTGAGGTCTGGACCTTGATTCTTTATGTTGCACACACGCTGCTGTGCTTGGGATCATTGTCCTGTTTCATGACCCGGTTTGGGTGAAGCTGGTCAAAACAGGTGGCCTTACATTTGACTTGAGAAACCTTTGGTGCACGGAGATGTTTATAGTTGACACAATGACTGCAGGTGCGACAGGTACTGTGGCTGCAAATCATCAGCCCTTCACCACTGTGTGGTACGAGGCGTTTGGTTATGGTGATGTATTATGTGCATCATGTCCTAATAGATCCACTTTAGCCTCATCTGTAAGGACGCTGTTCCGGTCTCGGTTTGTTCAGAGGCAACTTTGTTTTTCCACACTCTGCGTGCGCGCTTCGGCTTAACGGTTGTTAAATAATGACACACTGTAATATTTTTATGTGTGTGTGCTCATCTGAGGATGTATTTACATACTGAGACCGCTGAACTGAAAGAATGTTCTTTTTAATTTTAACATGACTTCATTTATGCCCAGAGATTTAAAAATTACTGTCACAGCAGCCAAAACATGAAAAACAACTTCGCCCAATAATAAATATAACAAAAAATAGCTCAGAAAAGTTAAAAAAAAAATACACAAAAGGAAGAGATCAATTAAAAAGAAATTAGAACAAAAAATGAAGAGCTTAATAAATCTGAATGTAAATATAACGCAGTAAGACGCTTAAGTAAAATCTAACAAATAAATACTTACACTATTGTGGCTTCATGTAATTGTGGCAACACAGTTAAAATAGATATTAAGGAAACTGCTCCGTGATTACACCTTTTTAAAAATGCAGCCATTCCTCATTTGTAGCTTCTCTGTTTGGCAGATTTACATTTTCCTCTGAGCATAAACTGACAGTATGCGGGTTGGCTAGATAAGCCTGAAAATGATTCTTAGTTTCACTGTTAATAGGATACGTGAGCTTTTTTTGAAGAATTGTTCGTGTGCTGGGTTTGGCAGAGTCGGCGAGGTTCTTGATCTGGTTAAAACTTGGAACATTAACCAGAAAAGTACTGAGGACGCCGGCCAAAAGGCAAAGCCGGGCAGAAATCTTGGTTTTCTTGCTGTGTTTCTCCTCTGTGCCTCGCTTATGAGATATCTGCTCATGTTCTGCCTGCAGAGACAACATCAGAGTACGATGGTGCCACTGCAAGAGAGGATGGATAACTTGATCCTGAAGTAGTTTTAATATACTTGTACATAAAGTATTTTTATTTTGTGCTAATTTCTGCTCCTATTTCACTACATTTCACTCCACATCATTAATTTTAAAGCTGTGGCTGCTTATTTTTTTGCAGATTATAAATATTAATCTACTGATATACGATTCTGTCTTATCACAAATAAGTTAAATTGCAGTATGTAAGTAAAATAATCTCCACTTGCAACATTAACACCATATACACATTAATAAATCAATATTTTGTATCCAGTGATTATAAAGTAATCGCGCTGGGGAACTACAGCTTTTCCTTTAGTTCCTTTAAGGATATTTTAATGCTAAAACTCCTGTACTGTTGCTGTTGCTGATGTTTCACCACTTTGCAGAACTGCAATGCAGGACACCAGTCAGAAACCCTGCCGGTGTGATCTACACTGGATTTATTTCCAATCAAATATTCCAGTTTCCCGTGACCCCACCCTGCCCCCTCCCGCTGGGAAAAAAATAACCTGGAAATGCTCCTGACAAAAACAAAAAGTCTGACAGGCACAACATTAACTAGAGGGGGGTCATAGAGGCCTGACTGGGGGGCTAGAAAGTTGTAGCCTTTGTTGGGATGTCTGCTCTCCTTTCTGCTCTCCTGACCTTTTTAAGGTGGCGCAAACACCTGCTGGTGCTCTGCGTTCACACTGTTTACATGCGACAGATTTGGTGAAAACTTGAATGAACCTCTGCTCTGTGTGCGTGTGTATCTCTGGCGCCTCCAGCAGCAGCAGCAGCAGCAGTGGCTTTGCGCCACTTGAGGCAGAAACTGCACCGAGGCTTTGTGGATCCAGGTTGCCTGAATGAATGGACCCGAGCCGGTGTCTGATCGCAGAAGGCGGACAGTTCAGCTTCATCCGCGCGTTTCGTAAAGTTTTATTAAGAGGGGAATCCATCCACCGAGCTGCAGCTTTAAAGGCCAGGGGGAAGATTTTCCCCCGTAATCCCACTCCTCCTGCTGCTGCACACAGCGAGCTTCACCAACATTCGCTGCTCCGTCGGTGTCGACGAGGAGATTTCTTTCTTTCATTCCTTCCCTTTTTTCCCTCTACGCGTGCAGGCAGCAACAGGTCATTTGGAGCGCAGTCCAACCTGCAGCTGTGCCTCACTAGTCATTAGACCGGTGTTAACTTTTGTTCGTGCGCACCGGGGGATGCGTTTTGCCACTCTTTTCCGCGCGTTCGCCGTGATATGAGCAGCAGCATTGTGCTCGCCGCCGAGCAGATCCTCCAGTGTGAGCGCACTGCGTTTTAGAGGAGGTCGACCGTGGGAACGAGAGGAAAATGTGTTAATCAAACATTTCTGGCTGATCAGCGTTGAGCCGACACACGGACACGCGGACGGACCTGCGAGGAGCTGGTGTTGGTGCAGGAGAGGATTTCAAGAAGGATTGCAAGTTTAGATGGTGCCAAACAAGTGGACCATGAATTCAGTTCTGCACAAATCGCCACCAAGGAGCTGGCTTGGGCTCAGATTACGGCTGAGTAAGTAAAAATTCATGAAGTCAGCTACTGACTGATTACCATCTTAATATTCAAGCAGCAGCAGCTTAGTCTGCTGCTTGGTAATGCTGGCTCATGTCAGGCTGATCTGCATGCTTATTCTTTGTGTAATTCACTGTGAGTTTGTCTGTAAGAAATCACAAAGGAAGGGGAACAGAGGAACTCTCATGGCTTTGATCCTCGGGCTGCAGTTCTTTGTGTCATGCTTTCCTCCAGTCATCAAAGTTAATGGCTGGATTTGGCAAGTGACCTAAGCAATTATCCCAGCTGGAGGCAGGGATATTTTAGTCAGGCAGGACAGTACACTCTGATCTGAAGTTATGCACTTGATAAAGGATCTTGGGGCAACTCGGTATATACTCAGATGATGGATATTACCTCTTGTAAATCTCCAGACAGCACAATTTACTGCAGTTTTTTCCCATGCACTCCTCCACTCTTTCCTGCTCATAATTTAGATGTCTAAAGACTTTTCCAGCATCACGAATGTATCTATTTCTCACAATCTGCTAATTAGTTTCTCTGTGAGTTTTTAGTTATGGAAACCTAATAAAATGACTGCATGACTCTTCAGTTTAAAAATCATGAAGAGTAATCAGATAGATGTCCTTGGTGTTTAGCTCTCTCTCTCTCCTTCATAGACTTTACATGATCATGCACAGTGTTGGCAGTTCATGGGTTCATGCAGTAAGTGAAGTATGCACAGAGTTAAAGTTTAGCAGCCTTAATTGGTTGAGTCTGGAACCCTTCAGTGTTCCAGGCCACCAGAGTCTTAAGTCTGTCTTAAACACACTGGTCTAATCTGGGGCCAGATGTCTAGTCTGGTCTGTGCCCACTGAAAAACAAAAACACAGAGGAGAAATCTCACTGTTGTGGGCACTTATTCACTGCTGGGATGTCAAAATCCAGCCCAAAAGATGGCATCCATGGGAATTACATATTACTTTAATGCTTCGTAGTGTTACAGCCATCATGCACTGTTTGTGTAAACACTTGACTGCAAATGCACTGTTTTATTAGCTACAGAAACATGGTCTTTACATCTAACCAGGTGAGCAACTAAGATTATTTTCTGAGTTGAGTGAGCTGCACTTTGTTTTCTTCATTAATTAGAGATGCACCTGCAAATCAAACGAAAACTGGTATCAGCCGATATCGGTGCCGTTGACGGATATCGGTGCCGTTGACCGATATCGGTCTGAAGCCAGTTGCTGATGCCAGAGGCGGCTGTTTCAGACCCGTGTCCACAAAGTTTTGTGCTCTTATTTACAGTGTTGATGCTCCGTCTTGATTTGGATTGGTCGTGACAGAGCAGTGATATTTACGAGTGCCTGGCCTTGATTAACATGTAAGAATAAAATGCCTATGAAAAGACCAGTTAAAGTCGAAACATCAGTCAGCAACAAGGAGTCTAAGCGAACATCTCCTAAAGGTGGATGATGGTAGCGGGAAAAACAAAAAGAAAAAAATTCATTCATTGTATTTTAAGCTTCATATCGACTTCATATCGACTGCAGCGATTCTGTTAAAATATTGACACGATATTTCTCATCACTTGTTCTTGTATCACAAACGTGGATACACTGGTAGAACTGTTTTGACTTGCAAACTTCACAACATCACGACTTCTAATTCTGGAGCTTATTAAAACAAACTAAGTTAACTAACTTATGATGGAGAAGATTAAAGCCTGAGCCAAAATGCCAAACAGCAGGGTAAAAGAATCAGGGAGATCATTTTGCCACTTCGCTGCTTTTTTCCACCTTAGTGTCTTCAGCAATTTACTGTCTTCTAATCCACGCTGGCTTTAGAGCTGAGCTTCACAGGTTATTCAGCAGTAGTTGAAAAAGCCTATTTAGTGGCTGCATTTGATCATATCTCATGATCAATTAGAAATTACAGATGATTAAATTATCTTCCTCTGAGCCCTTGGCAGCCATGTGGGCTGCAAACATGAGGTTCATTGTTTTCTGGCCGTTGACAGAACAGTAGCCACTCTGGGCCTTTTTATCACGTCACATGATCTTCATCTGCAGATGGAGTTTATGCTAAATTATATTTTCCATTTCGCAGTGAATCCTCAAGAAGCTGCTGCCCGTGCGAGCTCAGGAGAGCATGTTCATTGTCTTTTTCTTTACCTTTAGAACAGAAAATGTGTCTCTCCGTGAGCCTCGCTTAACGGCTTCAATCATATCAGAGGAGCTTCAGTGGCAGATGAGGTTTGAGCAGGAAGTGCTCAGAAATGAGTCGAAATCAGAACAACTTTTATCATCATAAATGGATCCAGAACAGCAACTAAATGCGCCTTATGGTGAGCTGCAGAGCTCCGAGGGAACATCTGGAGCCCGACCAGACCGTTTGAAAGTTGCGTGCTTATGCCATGGTGTGTGTTGGCGTGTGTGAGTGCATGTTAGTGTTTGTCTGGCTCGTGGCTTGTTACAGTTTAAACTTCCTTCTTTAGACTGTCTTTCTATTGTTCCACTGTGATTTCCTTTCTCTTTCCCCCCCTTTGCTTTTCTGTCTTCTCCCGATACCACTGCAGGTCACGATTTACTCTGCTTATTTTCTTTCCTCCCTCCAAACGTCAGAGAATAATCATTCCAGTTCCTTGTATGTTGCTTAAACTCCTCCTAGTATTTATTTTTCTTTGCATGAAAGTGTTTGTTTCCAGAAATGCGTCGGGTTCGGTTTTCTTTTCTTTTTCTCAGACTGCAAGTTGACCTCCTTTAGGTAGAACATTAATGTAATATTGGTCAGCAGAGCTTTTGTCTTTGCATGAATGTGATCTGCAGACTGTACTGAAAACCAACAGCTCCCTGATGCAATCATTCTCTTCCTTGTGTCTGACAGAAAGTGTATTTCCTTCCTTGCATCTAATTATTTCTGCACTCCACTTCTTGCTTGTTGATTTTCCCGCAGCAGGAGAGCTCATGAAGGGCCCGTCACCAGAAACCTTCCGCATTTCACGTGAATCAAATTTTCCACATATTTGATTGTTACGGTTCTAGTGCCTCATTTCTTCTTTCTCTTCTAACTAGACATTGTCTTTTCCACAATATCTTCTCCACTAGCTTTTAGTCTCCAGCGCTTTTAATTGTTTTTATGTTCGATTCATTGCTATTTCTGAAAACTTGTGAAATGCAACAGTGTCCATGTTTTCCTTGTACTACTTTTAACAAAATAAAAGCAGTTTTTCTGCAACCACAATTTCAAATTCCTGTCATAGGTTGCTGGAGGCGGATGGCTGTCAGGGAAAGAAATCGTAACGAAGTTGCTGCACTGAAAACCTCCTTGCAGTTGCTTCTCTCACTAGCAGAGTGCTGTGGTTGCCTGTAGTTTGCATGGAAGATGCAGACTTGTCTGCACACATTTGCAAACGACTGTGATGAAAACGTGGAAAGTGCGACAAAAACCGGAAACGGATTGTTCCCCTTCAAAGTAAAAGCTGCAACCATCACATCATACATATATAGATGCATGTATGTATGTATAGACGTGCGGCAAAGGGCCTCGAGTCAGCGTCAGATCCGAGGCTTTGTGGCCCTGTGAGCTAAAGCAGTAAATGTAGGTTTAAGGTGCTTTTCAGACCCAGAAGCCATGTATGTCTTTTATACCATCTGCAGTTTAATGCAAGCATCCTCCATCTTAAGTGTAAATTAGTAAAATATGGGGCAGTAAACGGTGCTCTTTTTATAGCTGTGGTCAAAAATGACATTGTGAGAATAAAAAAAGCTAAATAAGTCACGTGATCTATTGTTAATATAAAAATATTGATTTCAGGTGCTTTAACAGACATAAATGAAACTTGCAGTACCGAGCAGATGTTGTGGCCTTCCACACTTTACTGCAGTGTCAGTGTTGTTGTTTATAGCCGCAGATGAAGTCATTGTCATAAATGTGCTGTCAGCTAGGGGCTTATTTCTCCCCGCTGCTCTCTTGCAGACCTTTTCCCACCGGAACACTTTCTTTAAATGACCAGTAATGAACAGAAGCTGATGCTGTTCTCTTCTTGCCCTCAGTGAAAGCGTTTCGTCTCGTTCATCTCATTTCACGGCACACTGCTTTACAGGAGATGCCGGTTTGTTGGGCTCACATTTCCGTTGGTGCTCTTACTGTTGCCCTCGAGGGTAGCGCGTGTGCGATCGCGCAGTTTTTGCACCATCGCGCCGAACACACGCTGCTGCATTTTCATCCAGTTTGCATATGAAATGTGCTCGTTGGTCAGCGTTGGATTGGGGCCTTGCTTGCTTCATGCTCCACATCACTTGGCTAACTTCAAACAAATAGAGGCCGCTAATGTGATCAAAAGGCCTTCCACGCTGTCGGGGCCTCATGTTGTAAATAGACCAACAGTGAACTCCCTCTCTTCAAACTGTGCAGTGGGTAATTAGAGGGCCTATGTTAAGGACACACACTCGCGCACACACACACACACCTTCTTTAACCAGAAGCATAACTGCAAATGTTTATCTCTAAATGTGTCCTTCCACACGTATAACCTCCACCCTGCTTAAATGACTGTTTATGAGCAGTGCAGCCTTCCCCGCGACAATAACTGTACTTTCAGAGAATAAGTGTTTTTGATTCCCGTCGACTCTGTTATTGGCTCCTCGATGGTAGCCCCCCTCTGCAATTTCAACCAGATTGTTTCAATTATGGGATCATTCACATCAACAAGCTGAAGAGTGCTTGCTTGTCCCTCTGAGCTGCTGCTTTAAGGATGCACTGTTAAATTACACGATGTCTCATCATGACTCACTCACTGGGGATGGCCCCATTCACTAAGCTCCTGAGGATTCATATCAGCACTTCTGATATCTTCAGGAGACGATTTGGTAAAATCTGCTTTTTATGATTTGTTGAATTTTCAAATTCAGGCATCCATTCAGTTCTGATTCAGCTAGATCAGGGGTGTCAAACTAGTTTAAAACTGTGGGCCACATGCAGCTCACTTTAATCTTCAGGGTGCCAGACCAGCGATACCTCTTTTTGTGTCTGTACAGAAGTTCAACTGCACATTGAATCCCGGAGATGTCTTAATATAAGAAAAAAGTGCAATTACAACAGTGTGCATTTTTTTATACAACAGAGAAATCTGTTAGCAACACTCTGAGCTTAAATTGTAAGAAATGTGCAAAATTACAGAAATGCATTTTTTTACAGTGAAGCCATTGTAAAAAAAGTACTTCCTGTTTTTTTTCACTACTATGGAAGTTTCCATCATTTTATTGTCCATTACTTAAACACTTTGGTGTTGTATGAAGGGCCATGGGAGATTTCTTTGACAGGAACAAAATCTTTTGAAAGTGCAGTTAATTCCAAATGCCCTCCTTTCCATTTTCTGAAGCAGTTCAGCAGGGCCAGATTGGAGTCTTTGGTGGGCCGGTTCTGGCCCCCGGGCCTTATGTTTGACACCTCTGAGCTAGATGATGCCAAAATAATTTTAAAGGCATGTTTCATCTTGACATGCCTCCATGTGCTTTGGACAGTTATTTTTAAGCTTTACCTTGATTTGAGACGGAAGGATAGCAGCAGGAGCAAAAGGGAAGGTTTACATGATGGCAGAGAGACTTGCTGTGATGTTTGGTTTGGAGACGGTGACGCTAACAAAAAGACACGAGGATGAGCCGGAGTTTTGTTGAGATTTTCTTCGGAGAGACCAGGATGGACAGGTTGAGTGGTTTGGAGACAGGATGCTGGGGACGGGGTGAGATGGGGGAGGGTGATCCACTGTACTGACTGCTAACAGAAATTAATTTTAATTAAATTCATCACTACACATAATCCAATCGGATAAAAGGCCAAGTTAGGATTTTAAAATAGTTTTTTATTTCTCCTAGAAGTTCTACTTCCTTCACCATCTTTGAGGTCAGTGTCAGTCGGCTCTCTCGTGGTGTCGCTCTGGTGATCTTGGAGCCTCACATTGTCCTTGATACACTAGACTGAAATACTTTATGAACTATTTGAGGGTTGTTATAAAATTTTGACATTTTTACAGTTTCTAGAGGAAGAACTCTAATGACTTTGCAAGGTTGAGCTCAGCCACCGAATACTGTGTCAATAAATTTTGTCCACACATTAATGTTCCCCTTCGAGCTGATTTGTAATAACTTTAGAGGTTCTCTTGACCTTTTTATGCAGCACTTCTGTGACTCAGCACTTTTTGTCCGATACTTTTAATTTAGGTAATAATAATATCGTCCTGTCTACAGTTTGGTGCTGATGTGATTTTACCTGTTCTGTTCAAATGGCCAGTTTGCTGTTCATTCCTTATCAGGTCAAAGGGTGGACCACGTTTTAGAAATGCTGGAAAAAAACACATATAATCTCTTCACATCTTGTTGTATTAAACAAATTCTACAGAATCAAAAAGATTTTGTTTAAAATGCACAGAAGCGCGTAAAGCTCACAGCTTTAAGCAGTAATCACAGCAGACTAAGTTGATGAATCCATTTATTGTTTCCGCTCTGAACGATACTCATAAACACGTCGGTGGTGTCATCGTGTTAGCATACTGGCGTGCGCATTCAGCTCACAGCATTCAGCGTCCTCGGAGTCAGCTGCCTGAGCTGAAAGCCAGACTGTGTCCAACTGGCTGGCTGACAGCAGTAATAATGGATAAAGGAAGTTAATTTCTATTTATTTACTGGAAGTCAAAAGGAAGTGAAACCAGAAAACGCAGTGGATTTTGGCCATCTTCTCCATTGTCCAATCATCCTGTTATCTCCCTGTGAGACCGCGAATAACCAATACCCTTCCATGGCAGGGGGTTCACATACTCTCTATAGTTGACAACTCTACATGCTGTATACTGACACACACAAAAACACAGCAGTGCTGCTGCTGGTGACACCGACACCGTGGAGGTTATTCCCCTCTTCCAGCATGAGGGGAGGAAACACCGTCTATTCCAGCAGCTGTATTTCCCCCACAGCTCTTATTTTCCTGCCTGCGTGTCTGCTTTACTTGTTTAACCTGTTCATGCGTGTAAAACGGCTCATCCGTCTCTCTTCCACCATTCGCCATGCCTTCCCCACGCACTAAGTCTTTCACCGACAAAACCCACAAGGTGAAGTTAAAAAGTTGAGAAGAGCAGAGGCACTAAGTTATAGTCAAAACGACAGTCAGAAATACCCTTTTGCTTTTCTCTCGTTTTGAGATGGTCGCGGCAGGTGGCTGCCTGGTTCTGCTGGAGGGTTCTTCCTGTTAAAAGGGAGTTTTTCCTTCCCACTGTCGCCAGGTGCTTGCTCATAGGGGGTCGTTTTGATTGTTGGGTTTACTCTGTGATTATTGTAAGGTCTTTACCTTACAATAAAAAGCGCATTGAGGCGACTATTTGTTGTGATTTGGGGCTGTATAAATAAAATCGTATTGAATGATGGCGATGGATTGATGTAAATGCACACTAATTTCAGCGAGTGTAGACGCGTGTGAATCTCTGTGATTGTCGTCTGTCGGCACATGCCTTTCTCACAGTGAAACCTTTAAAAAAAAAAAACTTCACAGAAAATTCAAAAATAAAAAAATAGCGATGTGTGTCTCAAGCTCATTGTGGTAAGAATGCAGATGTCCCTGCTGACACACATCTCGAGTAATCAGCCTTTTGGCTGGTTTAATATGCACATCAATACGTAAAAAACCGAGATGAAAAGTTTTGAAGTGACTGTTTGGTGAAGGAGAATCTAAATCCTTTTCATTTTCTTCTTTTTCATGCGTTCACACGAAGACGTCTGTGACTGCTGTTCGTTTGCCGGTGAAGGGTTAACCTCGGCCTGTTTGATGACACTCCTTGCTAAATATAACCCCCAACCTTCTCCACATGGGCACACACAAGCCTTCAACTGCACTCCCTCTGTCAACACTCGGACTCTCACACTTTTTGCCCTCCACGGCTCTCAGTCTGAAAGTCTCATTTACAGTCCTGTCGTACTGCAGCCACTCGTTCACTCGTTACGCAGCACACCATTAATACTTTAGTGAGTGTGATCCTATTGAGCAGCCAGTTCATTCAGGCTTTGCACACTTGGAGGTTTTGACTGCTATTTTTATCTTGCACTACTAAAATCAATTAATGGTCAAAATATCAATTAGGAGTGTGTTAATTCTTAAAAAAATGAAGATGCCCTAGATTGCCAAAAATATTTGCTAATCTGCCTTCCCACATATGAACTTGAGTGTCACCTCATTCTTAATCCACAGGGTTTAATATGATGTCGGCCCACACTTTGCTGCTACAACAGCTTCAACTCCTCTGGGAAGGCTTTTCACAAGGTTTAGGAGTGTTTCTGTGAATTTTTGACCGTTCTTCTCAAGGTGCTTTTGTGAGGTCAGACACTGATGTTGGACCAGAAGGCCTGGCTCTCAGTCTCCGCTCCAATTCATCCCAGAGGTGTTCTGTTGGGTTGAGGTCAGGACTCTGAGCAGGCCAGTCAAGGTCTTCCACACCGAACTCCCTCATTCATGTCTTTATGGGCCTGCTTTGTGCGCTGGTGTGCAGTCATGCTGGAGCAGGAAGAGTTCCTTCCACTGGAACTGAGGGAACGAATGTGCTTAGTGATGTATAGTTTGGATGCAGCTGCTCGGCCATGGAAACCCATTCCACAAAGCTCTCTCCACATCGTTCTTGAGCTAACCTGAAGGCCGATTGACTGCACAAAGTTGCCGACCTCTGCGTGTGATGCACCTGACCCCGTTTTGCCGTTTTACGTGGCCTACCACTCTGTGGCTGAGTTGCTGCTTGGACCACATTTTGCGTTCAGAATTACCTCAAACCCTCATGGTGTAGAGGAAGCATGACATGACATGATAGCTACTGCAGATTTGTCAGCCGCACATCCATGATGCAAGTCCCTCATTCTTCCACATCCCAAAGGTGCTTTATTGGAGTTTGTACGACTCCGAGGTTTGTGAAAGGGCGCCTGATCCTGCTGGAAGAAGCCATAACAAGATGGGTACATAAAGGAATGGACATGGTCAGCAGGAGGACTGCAGTGATGGTACTAAAGGCAGGATGGAGCCGTGCTTTCATGGCCTACCATCTGAATGTTGCTTAGATCAGGCAATGTTTTGGTGCACTTGTGAATTGTAGTCCCAGTTCTTAGCTAACATGAGTGGCACCAGGCGTGGTCTTCTGCTGCTGTAGCTCGTCTGCTTCAATGTGTTTGTACATTCAAACTCTTCGGCATACCTTGGTTGTAATGGGTGGTTATTTGACTTACTACTGCTTTCCTTTATGCTTGAAGCTGTTTGGCCATTCTCTTCTGACATCAGCCCTTCTTTTTAAGTTCTTTTTTTAGGCACAAATCACCTTCCTCCCTCGTTCTCATGCCCCCTTTGAGCTTCAGCAGGTCATCTTGAGCAACTCATTGCCTAAACGCACCGAGTTTCTGTTTTTCCTTTGTTTTTTTGAGGAATTTTGTTGTGAAAGTCATGAACGGGAAGAAGCAGAAATCAGGTTTCCAGTACAGCTCAGTGACAAAGCTCACTCTGCTGTTTTTTCCCTTTCCTTTTGGACAGAAGCAGACTTTTTTCCTGCTATGTTGACCATCTCCTGGCTGTAGCTTCTTATCAGGCAGATGTGATGCAAACGTCTCATAACGAGTGTCAGTCAGGGTCAAACTGTTCCTGTCCATGATAAGCTCCAAATATTTCTTTGCAATAATAAAGCTGTCAACATATCGGGCTGCTCCTGCAGTTATCTTTTCAGAACCTCATTGTTGGCTGCGAGCTGGCATTTGTGAATGCACCGTGTGGAGAGATGAACACTTTGAATCTTTGTATCGGCATCAAGAATTCTTGCATTTATCAGATCCGATGGTGAATATCGAGATCGGCTTCATTTTCTGTCGTCTTTTACATAGCGTTTATTTTTAGGTGGATGAGAGTGACTCAAGCAGACGGGAATGCAGATTTGTAAGACCTCGTCCGCTGATCTTATACATGAATTTCTGTTTTAAAAAGCCAGGAGGAGAGCTGCCGAGCTTATAAAAACAGTTGCATAATGTCTTCTGTGTTTCTTGAGAAGTTTGGTTAACTCTGAAGAAATAACCCTGATTATTTTATAGTGATTACATCAGGGATATTTTAGCTTGAACTTGTGACTTAGCTTTTTTTAGGAGTAGGGTTGTGGGGATAAATGAGTGCTTAAGCGGCAGGGAGCTTTGAGATTTGGGCTCATTAGTTGTTTATATTCAAGGCTACTTCCTGAAAAAGCAACGCAAAACTGCAGGAATACATATTTGCGTGTTACAGCTTTACAACCTTTCAGAGATTCATACATAAAATCAACTGTGTGATCTTGGTAGAAAATGCATTTGGATCATTACTTCACTTTGACCAATCTAAGAGCCGATTGGCTAGTGTCCTATCGTCTGAAGGCAACTGCCAGTTTTCCGGGGCAGGATATCTGGATAGTGGATAACGGTTAGCCGGTTGAAGACCGGTTCCTGTTTCCCCTGCACCGCTCATTGTTTATGAACATGGCTAAATTAAAACGGGCTAATAAAAACAGATGATAGCCTATGGTTTCAAGATTGGATGTCAGCAAATGCAGTCCACGCCAGCGTTTACCTGCATGCAACCAAAGCCTCCACAAACATGACTGGTCAATACTCATCAGATTATGAGTCAAACACCCCAAAGTTTCCTGTACCAAACATTTATTCGTATGCAGATATAATTTCATGGTGGTTAGACTCCGTGCATGTTCAGGTCCAGTACTGTAAATCTGCTGGTAACACACCATCCCGAGCCTCTCACTGTGGAAACATGTTTTGACTGTACAGAATCAATTATTTCTACATGAAGTCAATAAAGATTTTTTTTTTTTCCACCATCCAAATATTCTGTGTATGAGATCAGAGCAAAAAGCATTTTAATGTCGGTGCTGGTGCAGGTATTTTCTGTTGTTGATGGAGCTAAAGAAGAAGTGTCTTTTATTAAAAGCTGAGCTGATGGATGATGATGAAAGCGAGGCTGATACCTCATCTGCTTCCCGCTTTGTTTCTGTAGTAGGTGGAAATTGGCCCTTGTATTCACTTCCCGGTTCTCATGCTGCATGACGGCTCTCTTCATTAAAAGGGAAGCTGCGTGCTCAAAGCTGCTTCAGATTATTACCATATGTCTGCAAAGCCCAGCGCTGAGCACAAAACCAGCTCCCATCCTACCCTCTAATTTCTTATCCCAAAATTGGACATGTGGGTCACTATGTGTGACAACGTCCCTCCCTTCCCCCGGCCGGCGCAGCACATTCTCACAGTATTTCTTCTCCCATTTTAGATGCATAATAGCAGTGCATCAACCTTTTAAGCAACCCTGGAAAATATTCTGACTTGATTTGATATCTGACTGCATGTTGTTTTAACCCTTCAGCTGTTTTTCGAAGATATTAGAGGACCGGAGTGCGTCGTCTCAGTTGAGCGTTTTGTAACCGGACTCCTTTTGCTCATTTCCGAGAGGCCAATGTGTGCATTGTACCTCCTCAGAAATAACTGAGCTCATGCTTCACAGAGCTGGTGCATTCATAAAAGCGAATAAATCTTTCAGGAGTCATAAAGGGTGTGGGCACTAATCGATGCAGAAAAATGTCAGCCTTTTACAGTTTGAGCAAAACCATAAAGAAAGTCCCCTCTGGATGTAGGAGGAGGCCTAAAAGAGATCTTTGTGTCACCCAGTCGAAAAGCCATTGGCCCAGATTGCCCGTCCCAGCATGCAACTCACCTCTGCATGAATACAACACTTGTCTGATGGAGTGGGCAGAAAGCCCCCCTATCTCCAGGAGATCCTACACAGGGCTTTAACATGAGCAGCCTGCCTCACACATCAATTTGGTACAGTTTGAGGAACTTTGCCATGGATCAAGTCGAAGCTCAGGGAAGGCAGCGGCAAAGGAAATGTTGCTTGCTCCAGGGATTAAGATAACAACACTTTTTTTTTGGCTCTCTGTAATTTAGTTGGGAACATATTGGATAAATGGATTAGAAGAGGACAGCATTTGGTGCTTGACAGCTCCTGGTGGGCGGCTTTAAGTTGGCGATTAGCAGAGAACCCAAAAACCGACAGGATCAACAAGGAGATGCGCTAAACAGAAGGTTCAGACACATTTATTGGTCTTTGCTTTGCGGAAAGAAGAGCGATCCGTTGCATTATTAACTGTTGCCAAAGATTTAAGAGATTTAAAAGGTTTTTTTTTCCCACTTACACAATCAGTACTATTGTCCCCTGGAGATATAATAAAGAGCACTTGAAGGAAGTGTGCTTGCTCACTTGGACTCTCTCTGAAGTAGGATCAGACTTAGACAGAAGGTTCAAAGCAAGTTTTAGCAAGTGCAAGCTGGATGAGGTAATTGTGCAGGTGGAGATTACAGATGAACATATTGGCAGTTGGCAGCGTTGAAAGCAGAGCTGGCTGGCAGGTTTTGACTTCAAAGATGGCCAAAGAGAATAATGTCTGCAGAATATCAGACAATTATGAGGGTTATTATATATGGGGAGGGGGGGCCTGGGCCTGGTCAGACTTCTCAGTTCAATTCAAGCAAAACTATGGGAGAATAGCTAAGTTATCTTCATTACTGTAAAGTATTGGCTCGTTGAAGCAATCACAATGTTCCTGTACTGGAAGAAGCGAGGCGCATACGAGTTGGAGGCTTTGCCATCTTCTTTCAGCGAAGGGTTAATGGAGCGCTACTCCTGGTCTTCATCCCTGGACGTCATCCACGATCTATGCGGTAAGCTGGGGTATGAGGTCACCTGACTTAACTTTTGGATTAGTGTTTGTGTGCCTGGTTTCCCGCACAACAACACAAGGCTGAGTGCTGGACTCGTTTATGTTTGTCTGCGTTATTTCAGGTGATTTTAAATGAGGCAGATGCCTCAGCAAAGAACAGAAATGAAATGCAAAAGTGTTAAATCTGTAAGTAAATAAGAATCGATTTAAAATAATTAACTGGTCCAGCACTCAGCCTT
>VOQJ01031885.1:12385-24678 GCA_015052665.1 Apistogramma diplotaenia
TTTTGTGTTTTGGGGGGGGAGGGGGGGGGGGGTGGGGGGGGGGGGGGGGGGGGGGGGGGGACCTCCTGCTGTGAGTGCATTTGTTCAAATGTCTGCTTGCATAGGAGGTGGTCTGCACACGATGTCCTTGTTATATCGCACATCTGTTCGGCATCAGCACTATGTCAATATTTGATGTGACGCTTCCACGGCCGTTCGTTCGCTGGTGGCTAAAGTAGCCATGATCTGATGATGTGATTGGCCTGAGAATGCGTTTTTCTTGGAGCTGAGGAGACGGGTGCAATTCAAACAGCACCACTTTCACGCACTGCAACACCTGGAACAGCTTTCTAGAGAAGGAAGCTGCAAAATACATTAATGCCTTTACTTAGTGAAGTCATTCACTAAGTAAAGGCATTTATTATTACCTAAATGAAAAACTTACTGAATGGATTTGGTACAGGAATTCACCCCCTCCCCCTTTTAGGAATATAATAGATTTCAATGTTTTTATTATTGTTATAACAACATTCCCACTAGGCTAAACAAACACAAAAAACATGGTAAACATCTGGAACACATGTTATTGTTACCATTTAGCTTCTAGTAATTGTGGGCTTATAAACACACCATTGTTGTAAACTCTGGAATGTCTCATGTTTCCAAAATTAAACTAATGTGAGTACATAAAGTCTATCTGAACACTCATGATGGTCAAAAAGGTTGGTGTGGAACTTTGTGCCCGTCTCACCCTCCATGATCTCCATCTCTGCTGCATGATGGGAAGGGTGTTAGCACTCATGGCGTCAAACACAATTTGAATGCAGTCCCAGTTTCAACAAACAAGGATGGAAAACACTGATATGACAACCCATTTTGAAAAGGGACATGTATGTGGCGGATTATTTCCTGAAAGACAGCTCCTTTGCTTCCTGTGGGTGTCGGCTGACTGACAAGCAGCAGAATGTAATGCTTTATCTGATGTGTGCATGCTCGCCTCAAATATTGCGATAGGTATCTAGCCAGGGAGCAATTTTGAAATCTGTATTTGATACCTTTTATTTTTGCACACATGAGTGTCTGAGACCAAAAACCTCTGATATCCCGAACGATGCAGACTACGTGCAGGCAGCAGCAGAAAAACAGAGCTGGATAACAGGCACCGACTTCAACATCTTTCAGTGAGTCGCTCTGCTAAACAGGATCTCCGCGCCGGCCTTCAGTCTGCTCTGAGATTAAGGATGTTCCTGTGATGGTTGTGTGGCTGCCTGCAAAAACAGTGACTCTGGTGGACCACCCTGATCATATTCACAATGAGACCAGAACAACACTTTAGAAACCACCCACAACGTGAAGGTAATTGGTCTCTCTTGGTGTTCACTCCAAGTTCACTATAGTTATTATACACGTCAACATGTCCCGCGGCCACCTGGCAGATCAAAAATAAAATCGAAGTTCTTTTCCAAGTCTACTTGATCAAGAAAAAGGTGCAGGAAATGAAAGGAGAAAGTTTTAGTTTTGAGCAATACAGGATTTTAAAGACCGATACTGATACCAATACTGATCTGAAAGTCCGATATTCCTATATATTAGCCGACACAAACCATTAACAGATTTCCCTAACAATCGTTATGTGCAGCTGTTTATTTACTTGTTTACACTCTGCCCGTCTCCGCTCGGATCACCTGCTTGTTTGCCGTGTTCCAAACTTGTGCTTTGCCGGCAGGAAAGTTACAGAAGACCCTTCTTTGGACAAATTAAGCAACATCAACACTCATAGCATGGTTGAACACTGTTTCTCCAGTCCCGTCTTTACTTTTTCAAATTTATTTGGTGGCTGTTATAAATGTGGATATCGATATATCAGAAAATAGCTAACACTGGCCATTAATATTGGCCCACCGATAAATCGATCGAGCTCTAGTTTGATAGCGTTTTTCTAGTTTAATGACAATAAAGGCATTCTATTCTATTCTAATGAAATTATGTGTATTCAAACCATTTTCCTTTGTGCACAGGTGCATCCAGGAGGCGTATCACTGTGCAGTAGGAAGCATGCAGAGGCTGGTGCTTGTAGCAGGATGTAGAAGATTAGTGGTGGAACAAACTGATACAAAACCATGATATAAACCTCCATGATATCATATCGCAGTTTCATCTTCCCATAATGTGACACCCGTGTGCAGCAGTTAATGACTAGCCGGGCCATATAGATGGTCTGGGGGAAACTCTAATACTCACAGATCATTCAGATAACATATAAACTGATTGTGTGTCATAATAATTCAGGTTTTTTTTAATCCACTCACAATTAAATCATCAGCCCTGATGTAAAAAGATTTCTTCACTTTTTTCTGTATTTTATCCCCTCTAAAGAAAAACCATGCAATGAACTTAATGCTGGTTTTGGGGAATTTTTACACCCCAAGAAAACATTTATGGCCTTTTCCTCAGCTGTGCTGTATTTTTAACAAGCACTCTAACAGTAGAGGACAATAACAAGCCAACATCAGTAATCAGCTGGATGAACACAATAGAGGAGAAGCACATCTATTTCACCTTTGGGGTGAATTGTTTCTTTAATATAAGACCTGACATAAGTGCCAGTAGAGACTGAGCTAAGGTGTGCAGTAGTGATTGAAAGCAGCCCACGTATTTGTGTTGAGGTGAGAACGGTTTTGGTGTCCTCCAGAAGCCAAGAAAAACACCTTCCCCTGTCCCTTCTGCTGAAATGAGGTGTGGATTACTTGAACACTGCAGGCCTACATCTCTGCTGCAGTCTGTCTGTCTTGGTCCCCACACTGAAACACACTCATTTAATTTCCCAAGCCTTTTGTCTCCCATCTGCTCTCCGTCTCGCGCTTAAAGAGATTCTTCCTTTCGCAGCTCCGAGCAATAATTCCAGGCAAAGCGTCCTCCTATTTACAACAGCAGAAATGTCGCCACGCTGACAAACAGTTGCAATGTCTTGTTTCTCCCGCCCCCCCCACACACACACACACACACACGCACACTACCATGGAGATGGGAACACGCTGGGAAGCCTCCACAGTCTCTCTTCTAATCAGGTCCATATGTAGTCGTCTCTCCCGACACTTAAATAATGCAGTTTGTTACGAGCCCCGACTCAATCCTTGCACGTCACGCGCCAACACTGTCTTTGTGTGTTTGTCTACTTACATGTGGTATAATGCACTGTATGTTTAATCTTCTAATGTTGCACCACAAAACCCATAATCTTGGCAGTCAAAATGATTTTCTGTTCTTTCCAAATCTCCCCTTAAGCCTTTAAATAACTGAGCCCGCCTACGGGGTCAACCAGAGAAATTTAAGAGTTCATTTTAGCACTTTTTTTTTTTTTTTTGGAAAATACGTCGTCAACACACAAAAGAGACACATTTGCCTAAACCACTGCAGACACTTATTTCAGGCTACTGGGGTGGTGCTGTAGGGCATTTGGAGGAGCGAATTATATCGAGCTCCATGTCTTAATACCAAGGGGGGAATCCTTTCAGCAGCCGGGTGAACAAAACAGATGCGAAGCAAAGCCTTTTTCAAATTATTTATGGCTTTAGAGGCACACAGAATCACCGCGTTTGCCATGAGCCAGGCGAATGGACTCCTTCACTTTCTCAGATAAGAAAATGGTGACGACTCTTGTGTCTCACTATTTTTAAGAATGTTTAACAGTTTTGCGGCTTTATTTGGCCTGTGAAAGACAGGAAATGTGCTGAAAGGGATGCAGCAAAGGTCTATTCACGGCACCCCATCAGTTTTTATGTTTGCAAGGTAAATATATTAAGGGTGCAGCCTGCAGCCAATCAGCTTAGCTTAGCAGATAGAGGGTAAATATAAAAATGGCCCTCTCTGGTTAGAGGTGATAAACTCTAGAAATAGGACCTGTGAAAAGCACATTTACAACCTTAAGAGTTGTTGGTGTATTTTTTTTTTATTGCATTTGGGTAGAGTCGGGCTGTTTCTCTTGGCTCCCTGTCTTTATATTAAGATATTTTAAGCTTCCCCTTTTCTGGTTTTAGCTTTGGCGAGAGTGCTATTAATCTCCTCACTTAACACTTGGTAAGATGACAGCACCTTTATGTATAATGTGGCCCGTGAAGCTACAGTTTGTGACACCATCGTCCTGGCAAGATCTTTGCACAGACGTGCACATAAACCCCCGCTGAAGTACTCCAAACCATCTTTGTGGTAGGTCCTTCTAGAGTAGGTGTCTCCCAGACCACAATTTTTGCCATAATGTCACAGAGAGACAGACAGACTCGCAAAGTGAAAACACCACCATTCATGCTGTCACCACTAGTAAACATGCATCCACCCGTTCAGCACCAGCCATTTACTTTCAGCCTCCCAGGGTGATAGATACCTACAGAGCAGCCGCAGCTCGCCTCAAATGACTGTTTGATGTCCTCCCACTCAGTCACCCTACAGCCACAACAAAGACCATACCCCAATCACATCAACTTCCCCTTCTTACCAGCTAATCTCCCTCAGAGCTGAAGTGCTGTGTTCATTCAAAAGCCATCTTATCTTGAGTTTCATGCCTGCTGGGGTGAATATGATATGAAATAATTGCATCCAGTCTGATGTCCATTGAGGAGCTGATTGCAAAAAATGCAAAGAAGAAAGGCCTTTTTTTTCCCCCCACTGGACCTCTTTCCTTGCAAAGAATCAGAAAGGCGGGGTGTGCATTTAGGACACACAGTAATTGACGTGTGCACCAACAACAGGTTCTCACTGTCATAACAGTGGTACTGCAGTCAGATGTGATTTGTTATTTCAGAACACGTCCAAAGAGAACAGGAGAATGGAAGGAAAGGCCTTTCCCATTCAACTTTTCCCACGGTCAGATAGAGAGAAGAGTGCTGATTGACTCACTTGGGAAATATGGACAGAAAAGCCTGACGGGGCTCAAAAAAACAAACCGTTTTGCACCTTTTGGGTGTCTGCACCAACAAACGCTTTGCACAGAGTTTCATTAATGCTTTAAAGACGTTGGAAATTTCTATTCGATTCAATATTTTAATACCCCTAAGTCCCACAAACAGCTTAGCTCATAATAATCCTTGACTGGAGCATCACAGAGCTCCTATGAAGGAAAGAAAAAAAAAAGCCATGTAAGAATCCATGTCCTCAATCCAGCCATTCAGTGAACTGCTTCCCAGCCAGCTTCTGCGTGTGTTTTTTCCACTTCTTCATCCAGCTATACAATGATGCTAAAAATAGACACATGAGTAATAAAAACATTTTCAAGCCTGTTGCTGATTTCATCCATTTGGGGGCCAGGCCCTGTCTGCTCTGTGGCATGCAAAGCTGAGCAGAGAAGCGCCAACTCTGATTAGTGAACGCAGTAAACATGTACTAATGAATCCCATGCTGCAGCTGAGTCCCACAAACAATGCACAGTGGCACCGTTTACAGTTTCACTCAGAGTGGGGATAACTGGAGCTAAGAAATATGGGTTTTGCTTGCAGGCTGGTCTGGCTCCCCGTGTTCCAACACCACAGTCGTCATCTGTACAGTTGCAGTTTCTCTAACAATTCTTGATTTTGTCTGCAAAATTTAAAAAAAACAACCCAGAAATAGAGGAGGAGTCTGAAATAATGGTCCCACACTTTGACTTGGTTGCCATTGAATTTCAGGAAAAATACAGTGCCAATAACCTTCAAGTGGAATACACACTGCACAGTTTGGGCATATATAACCAATATTAACAGTCTTTGAACTGCAGTGAAATCTGGCCACAGCTTTGACAGTCAGAAATTTAGGATGGCCGTTGAACATTGCGACTGCTGCTACAACCTAAGTTTCCGAAGCATCAAATGGAAATGGATGAAATGCAACACTGGCACCAAAACAACTAATCCAAACCTGACAAAGATTCCAAAAATGTCCTTATTTTGAAGACATCTGTGTGACGTGTCCTCCAGTTCATCTTGTCCAAAGCATACTCTTAATGGAGCTGCTTTGGGCGTTTAGCTGAAGACAGCCGCAGAGATGAGTGTTAATGTTTACTGATTGGTTTGTGATTATAAGCAACCCTGCTCACGGTAGATAATATCACCTGACCACCTGTAATCTAGATTTAAAACAAAAAAAGGCCTCTCATATCAGAAACAACATGCTCGCTTTGTCATTTTGGGCCCAGCTGCAGTTGTACTGTTTAGAGCTTCAGAGGAGGCTTGAGGGAGCATTAGCTCTTTGTATACCTTTGTCTAATCCTATAAAATATGATGTCATCTGTTGGGCCTCTATTGTTCTCAGATCGGTTCAGTGGTGCAGAACAAATACTACCCTAAAACTTTGAACATATGTTGTACAGTTTGCATCCATGCTGAACATGCAGGCGTGGGAACACGGTCCCGTAATGTACATGTAAAAGGCTAAAGCGCACATATGTTAGAATTCTGCAGACGTCTGCAAAGCACAGCTTGCAGATTGGTAGATTAACATGCAAAAAATGGCTTTGATGTCACAATTGTTTTTCTGTGATCTGACATAAACTTGTAACAGAGCATTGATCTGCATCGCTCTGCTCTGTGCTCCTCTTGACGAAGGCCTGACTTTGGGCAGCTGACCATTAAGTGACTGGCAGACAGATTTAGCACCAAGTGCCTGTGCTGCGATGCCAGCATATCGAGGTGCGCATGTGAACAGTGTTAAGTGATGGGAGGCAGCGAGCGTGTGAGTAAGCACTCAGTTCGTTTAACATTTATGGCAAGTTATTTGAAAAATTCACTGCGCACTCTGCAGGCACGTAATCCCCACGAGCGCGTGTCCTGTACTTCAAATGTAATCACAGGCAGCGTGCCTCTGTGCGCTCTGACTTCCTGTCACATGATCTTTTTTGACTGGTATCTCTATGATTGGCCTCATATGAGAAGTTGGCTTGTAGCATAACTGATTTTGAGAGGAGATGGAACGGATACAGTAACTCCTCGTGCAAAGAAGATGACTGGAAAATAATATTCCTGTCAGTGAGCCTCTGAAATAACATTTAGAGCACATTACAAACTCTCTTCTAAAGCACTCGTGAAAAGAGAGAGATCTTTGTTCAAAGCTGGCTGTTTTTCCCCCAGTAAACCTACTTAGGGCCTGAAAATATCAATCGTTCTTGCTCACTGGATCATGAATAAGCACAGTTACCTTTGTAGATTTTGATATTTCTTGTTGATATCTAGTGTTAGAGTGAGAGCATGAAGAAGGGAATCAATACCCCTGCTGTTCCTCCTCTTATGAACATTAATATTCACACAAATCCTCCCAAACATATTCATTTTTTCCCTTTCATATACATATTGTTTCAATGGTGGATACTTGTATTAAATGTGACTTGTGACTAAAGTTTCAAATAATGCAGGCGGCATATCTCCGAGTAGTTCTCATGAAGAAGGTTTCACACTGCTCTAAATATTCAGTTTCAGGCCGTTTTTAGCTTTGCTGTCAGCAAGAGCACGAAGCTCTGGGTGTTTGAGAGGGGCAGCCAATCAGAAGAATGCTAAAGTCTGATCCTGACAAAAAATGAACTGAGGGGTAAATGAAGATTCTTTTCAGCCGAGAATCATGCAAAGCCACCTTAGTGGAGTCCAAAAGGTTAACTACGTGATAGCACAGTTATAAATATCTGGGTCATTATCGCTCCCATTCAAATTCAGGGCAGAGCATGCAGCTTTCCTCATATTCAGGCAGTTTAAGCACGATGTGGAAGGATCTCTCCTGGCTCTACTAATCTCACAGTTTAACTGCCAAACTGTTATCAGACTGTATCCATTTGTTTACACTACACTGCAAATGAGGACTTCAGCCCACAAGACGGTTAAGATTATCTGCTCAGAAGCATCGTGCATGTGTGTCGCTTGCCACCACCGTCAGTGAATAACTGACTCAGACCTGCAGCCACCATGTGTACAGTAATCTGGGTTATGTTACATGCAGCTGAACTGGCTGAATTCATTCACCTTTAGCAGCAAAATCCACTGTCGGGGTTACAGTGGACTAGCCTTAATACACAAGGCATGACAGACTCTGAACATCACTACTGACCTTATCGAGCTCAACTTTCACCAACAGTATCAAGATCAATATGTGGATACATCCAATCGATTAATCAGTTCAACTGCACTTTACACCCCAACTGCACAGGATTTTTATTCATAACTGCAATATTTCATTTTACTACAAAAACTAGCAGTGTAACTTCAGAGACCTTAATGAAGTGTGCAGTGGATGCATTTCCTGTAGTGCTGCTATTCCTCAAATAAACATTTATATTCATTTCTCAGTGCCTCCTTGTTAAGGGTTTTTTGCCATATAGAAGGGTGCCAGTCAGATAACTTATCAATTTCCACCAGTTTACACGCTTCACATGGCGCCACCAGATAGTGAGACACTTCAAAGGCGTGCAGCAAGACATCAAACAGATGGAAAAGGAGCATGCATGGGAAATTTGCTTTGTGTAGTAGTTTTTTTTCACCGCTCACCAAGATTTCTGCAAAGATCAGGCTCTCATCTGCGATGAATGCGGGCATGTAAATAAAAAGGGCTGCCCTGTATCTGAAAAACGCGCTTTTATCATCAGGTATGTGCTATCACGACAGTCAACCATGGAAGACTGGGACTGTGCAAAAAACCCACAAGACAACCTTGTGTCTCCGCACATCCGCGCACATCCATCCATTCATCCATCATCCATCCATACCGTCCCCTCCGTCCCCTGCGCGCAGCCTGAGAGGGAGAGGAGACCAATGTGGGGTAAAGGAAAACAGCCTCACCGTGATTGTCTTCATCCATAGCGACTCTAACAGCGACCTGGCAGTTCCAGTAGAAGGTGTGAAACCTCGCGGGAAAAATCTATCTGTCTTTAACAGGATTTTCTTTCTTTCCACTGACTCATAGGCGAAGCCGGTGGTGTGTTGACAGATGGGTGAAGTGGTAGACCGGTGCGCAGATGTCAGCGGCGAAATTGAGAGGGGGGAAAAAAAGGAGTGATGGGGATGAGGGGGGGAAGAAGCCAAAATCAGGATGTAAATTAAAAGAAGGTCCTTAATTGCATATGTGGGGTAAGATGCGAAGCAGCCGCTCTTCTGCCCCTCTGCTCCATCCTCAGCTGCTCCGTCTACATTCACATTAGCCACAGTGCAACCGAGGCGACGTCATCAAGCCCCGCCCCTACTAATAACACCCCCCCCCCACTTCGCGCACGCACACACACACACACACACACACACACACACACACACACACTGGAAACTGGAGACGGCAAATGTAACCAGCGCTCAGAAAGTGAACTGATTCATAACTGATCTTTTACTCAAGCAAAAATAATTATCCAGCACTGAGACGCTAAAAGTAAAATTAGCTATTCAAAACAAACAAACAAAAAAGTAAAAGGAAAAAAAAGAAGAAAAGTCCCAACCCTCACACTTACTGAAATTTGTCTTACTTGCTTTGCAGATTACAAAGAACTACTTAAAGTTCATTTCATTCACTTTTAACATGGATTTTACCCATACAGTTGATTGATGATTATAAATAAATCCCTAATTTTACCACAACTTAGTACAGATGCTAAATGCTATTACGCTTCCCATTGTAAATGCCTGATTTTTGCTGCATGGCTGCAGTTTTGCATTTGCTCACCTTCATTATCATTATGATGTAGCATTAAGTGTATTATTTATTTACAGCTTCTCTGTGCAGTCATGCACCTCCGACAACAGTGCTGAAGCGGTGATGTTACACTGCACTCCAAACGAATGAATATTTAAAGCATTCCAAGCACAGTGTAACATCATCGCTCCAGCAGCGTTAGACCCACATCACTGCCCAGAAATGAATGCAGTATACTAGTGAGGATGCAGCACATGAATTAGTGTGGAAAAGTGTGGATACGGCTTAACAGGGTGAGGAAGTATAAGACTTAAAGCTCTATGCAACATTCTTGCACAGTAAGGTTTCTCAGCCTGGCTGCTCTTACTGTTTAGAGACAGGATGAGTTCAGCCAGAGGTTAACATCGCTAATCAATAATGTAAAGGTAAACCAATAAGATGCATGTCAGGGGTGTTGGATTACGGATCAGATTGCTGTTTTATTCTTTAAAATAGATTTTCTCAGATGTTTTCCAGATACATTTATTCGCATCACTTCTTACACGTGGCCGCGGACAAAATATCTGCGTCAGAAGTGCTTTATGCTTTCCGACCTTATAAGCCTGCTTCATTATTGGTGATGCAGGCATGACGACACCTTCGAGGGCTCACCGCCAAAGGAATCTGACTCACTGAGTATTTTCCAGCAAAGCCACGCCATCAGTCAGAGTGCAAAGAAGAATACAAAAGTGCCCAACTCAAAGCTCAGGAAGGGAGTTGTGCTGAGGACACATTGTGCAGCACTACAGGGGCACAATAGAAAAAAGTACAGAGCAGGAAGTGATGTGATGGGCCTGTCCTCCTCCACCCTCACAGCATTATGAAATCTGACCTCTTTCAAAGTGAAGATTCAGTCACATCCATGGTTCCTGAAATATCTGGGATAATAAACCATGAATATGAGCATATGTGTGTCATGTATCATATTAACTCTCATTAACTACAAAGCATAAAGACTGAGAGAGTGAACCAGGCAACAAATAAGTTACACACATGTTTAATTTGGAAATGCATAAATATAGTGGCAGCAGAATATTTACAATGTTTATTAGCTACTTTCATTAGTTATATTGTACTTTGTTGTTTCCTTCTTCCTCTGTGGGCTTGTTTCAGACAAGCCTTTCTTAAATTTTTATGTAAACATCTGGAAAACATTCAAACTCTAATCTACAGAAGATTTATTAAAGCAGACCTATCACCAGTTTGTTTGGTCTTCTCTAAATAGCTGAACTTGAAATATATTAATTTTCCCAAGTGTTAGTTGCCACTGTGGGGAACATCCAGCCCTGAAGTAAAAATATGATACTGGAAAGTTTTTGGATATTGGAAAGCTGACCAAAACTCCCTTCTGTGGATTAATCACAGTAAACTCCTGATCTGAAAGTCCTTCTGCTGGACAGACATAAATCATGCTTGCATCTATTGTTTCGTGCCTCAGCAATGACCTCATTGTTACTGAAAAGAATAAACACGTTCACGTGTTTCCAAGCACAGCGGATTTATTTATGACATATAATGAACCTACAAATCAGCAGCCATTATGGACTGGGTGTAGTAATATTTCATTCAAGTACAAAGTTATAAGTAAATCACTTTATATATTTCATACCTGACCTGATCATACTGAACCCCCTTGGAACAAATTTCAGCATAACTATAAATCTAATCAGTTCACAAATGTATTCATTCACTGATGAACTAAAGTTAATCACCTTGAAATACTGATGAGTTCAGTTTAAGAAAACATTTCCATCTTATGATCTGCTCACATGTTACTAATCACATGTTCCAGAAAGAAAAATGAAAACGGTTACTTTGTTTCCTCATTCCTTACTTCAAATTAAATACAGCCTCTACTTCTGAGCGAACCGGACTTGTCTTCCTAAAAATAGTAATTCTTTTTTATTTTTTCTTATAATAATTCAATGGCCCCACTTGTTTTTTCTCCCTCTGAAAAGCTTATGGCATAAACACTCCACAGCGTGGGTAGCTATAATTAATTTGTAGCATGTTTCCCATGAATTCCTCCTCACTCCCCCTCAGAGACTCGCCTGCAGTCAGATGTTAGAGCTGACCTCATAAAAAGTCTTCTTAAAGAAACTTAGCTACTAAGTTAATTGGACACGTGACATCTTCATCATCATCATCATCACCATCGTCATCATCGTCTCTTTCTTTCATTAGTATTTCTGGCTGTGTTGATGAGGGATGCAGGGAAGTGACAGCCATGGGTTTGGGAATCATCCTGCCTTGCATGCAGCTGTTCGGACCGGAGCAGGAAGAGGCTCCATTTCCATTTTCATTGGGACCAAATGTGTGGGCTCAAACAAGAGCTTCCTTCAAATCACTGAAGCCAGACTTAATACATCTGCAGCTTATGGTGTTTTGATTGTCTTGGAACACTTTATTTACCAATAATCATACAGGCCGCTTGGATTTTTTTTTTGTAATTTTGGCTGTAAAATAGTCAAAAATAATCCTAGGAGTGATTGCTTTGGCCTAATTTTTCAGAATAACCTCAACTTTTAATATCTGGCAGTTATTTTACATTACATTACATAGACAATACTAGAATAACTTGGGGGGGGGGGACTTTGATTTTTAAAGATTTTAATAAATTAGAACTTGAAACACAATATAAAACAACATGA
>VOQJ01031885.1:24698-45651 GCA_015052665.1 Apistogramma diplotaenia
TCTATCAACAAGTTAATAATATGGGGTGGGAGCACTTTGATTTTTAAAGATTTTAATAAATTAGAACTTGAAACACAATATAAAACAACATGAGCTTGAAATATGAACACTAATAAATATGTACAAAAAAAGCTTTTGAGCCTTGCTTCATCAGTTTTCAATATACATATGATCATTTGTATGTTACAAATGAGCAGGTGTTTTGGGGCCTCTGTGGTAGGCTACAAAGCAATTCCTGTCCACCTGGAGACAGAGGCTCACACCACAGTGCTCACACTTCCAGGGAGTTTTCTTTTTGCATAGAGTGCACTTCCGCCTTCCCTCAGTGGCCTTGTTGCCCTTTGACTGTCCTTCACTGCTGCTTGTAGGGACGGGGAAATGGTCACTGCTGGGTGTTGGTGCGGTTGCAGATTTCACCGAAACTCCAAGCAGATGAGCAACCAACTCCTCCTGGAACTGCTGACGGCTCTGCTGCTGCTGTTTGTCACATAATTCTTTATGAATGATGTAACTGTTAGTTACAGCAATGTCCAGGAGATGCTGGAACACTCTTATGTACCACCTCTTGGTTTTCCGGTGGACTGAATGGGTGCCAAGTGTTTCCTCAGCTTAGCTTTCTCTTACTTGTTGACTCATAAACTTGGCCTCAGTCGGTCACCATACTTGACTTCACTAAAATGTAGCTGTATCATTTTTTCTTTTCTTACAAGCTCGCATGAAAAAAAAGAAGAAAAAACTGGACGGACGCAGATCATATAAGGCAGCTTATGTCACCCGCACTAAAACATCATGTACAGGGTCAGGAAACAGATGGACTGTCCTCGAGCCTTAGTGAATGACCATGGACGACGTTTGCTTGATGCTGGGTTCAGACAGTTACACGCGGTGTGTATGCATGTTGGAGCTGTCCTTTTAGTGATAATAGTTTGGTTGCATGATTTGAAATTTTTCAAATATCACCTTATTTTAGGTTATTAAACACAATGTTTCAACTGTTTCACAAAATACATAATAAAAATAATTTGGAAGCTGTTCTCCTTTATCATTATTCCATCCACTTTGTGCAGTGTACCATTACCAGCTGCAAATTTCAGTCGAGCTTGAAGGTGCCAGTTCTGGAGCAGTGGCTTCTTCCTCGGTCGGCACCGTCTCCGTCCGTGCTGATGTAAAACTTGCCTCACAGTGGACAGAGATGCTGGTGTTCCAGCAGTTTCCAGTTCATGGCAGGCTTGAGCCTCAGTGGTTCCTGAGTTGTTCTTGAACACCCTAATTCATTTCCTCTCATCTGAGGGTGACAGTTTGGGTCTTTTTCAAGCTCTTGGCAAAGAGGTGACACATCCATATAACTTGTACTTATGTACAATTATTTGAACTGATGATCTTGGAATCTGCAGCTGTTTAGAAATGGCTCTAAAATACTTTCATAACTTGTGTATATTTACAATTCTCCTTTTTAAATCTTCGCTGAGTTCATTGGACTTCCCTGTTTTTCTGAGTACTAGTCAATCATGATCACTAATGAGAAGTTAACAGGCCTTGGCCTTGTCAAATTAAAAGACATTTTAGAACCTTCAGATTTAATAAGTCACTGTATGTTTATATTTGAGTCTGCATGTATACCTTTGACACTGTGTGGATCATCGTTTCTAATCATTAAAGATGCTGTATAATCATTCCAGCCTGGAAAAAGAACAGTTAAAAGAAATCATTCAAAGCCTCAAATCACCCTGACAGTCATGCCTATGATGAGTGTATGTGAACTTCTGACCACAACTGTACCTCTGGCAACAGAAGACACACACACACACACACACACACACACACACACACACACACACACACTAATCCCATCAGAAATCCACTTTCACTCCGAACAGAAGTTTTTCTCCAAACAGTCGTTGACTTTCTCTTCCAAACTTTTGTGCCCTGAACTTTTGTTGCTCTGGAGAGGAAACTTACAAGTCAGCAACGCTGTAAGCAAGTATCCTGCTTCCTGACCCACACTGATATAATGAGGTCGAGTGATGTAGCTTTATACTCTTCCCATCATTTTTATGTTTGAAATGAATTATTGTTTTTAGTAATTAGGCTGAGAAGTGAGTGCTTTGCATTTGATTAATCCCCCCCCCCTCATATCTCAGTCTACCACTGCAATGACCTTATCAATATTTATGTGTCATCAGATATACAGCTTATTTTGTACAAACACATACTCGATTTCATTTGTATCATTTGGCTTTGAGTTTCTGAAGAATTCCTCAATCCTGTGAAAACCATCATGAACTTCCCCCACACATTCCTTTAAATCCCAGCACACAAGTAATGTGACACACTCCCTGTCTCACAATGGTCGAGAGACTGAAGCAGGCAATGCCGGTGAGGACCGGAAGAGAGAGACATGCGTACACATGGAATGAGAGGGCGGACAAAGGGAAACATGTGGGTCGTGTTTCCAACTGGCAGCAAAGCTCTGCAGTTTCTCTGGTTCAAGTGGACAGAAGCTTCCCATCACATCCACCGCTGCACCATGCAACACCAGCAAATGGCTCATGTTTGATTGTTACAATGTAATTCGATTGTTTTTAAATGCATTTTGAAAATATGAGACTGGACATTTGCATGGAAGTCCTCTTTCATCTCAAGACTAAAGCATGCAAATGTTGCCTGGTGCAGAAAGTAGACTACTCCAAAAGCACTGCTTATTTTTAGGGAGCTTCCCATCTGCTGCCACTGGCTAATAAACAAGCACAGCACTGCCTAAAGCCAAACTGAGGCAAAAGCTGCATCCTTCTGTTAAAGCTCAACATCCAGGTGGAAAACACGCTTGAGGAAGCCTTCAGGAAGCACCTGGAGGAAGGTTTCAAAGAATAAAACTTTCAGTTTCAGTTTGTTTCTGTTTCTAAGACATTTTCTTGCGGGGATTTGCTGTGTTATGCTGGTTTAGAGGTATTTCTGTGTATCTATATGCACATATATGAGCTGGTGAGTTTCCTTCATAGACTTGTGGTGTAAAAAAAAGTTACAAACCCAAACTGTGAGATCCAAATGCACATTTGCAGCGACTTCATCAGAATTGCCATTGCAGCTAAATTCTTAGAAAGCCCATCACGAGCTACTGAATCATTTATGTAGGTTATCTCCTGTCACTGTGGCGTAGGCTTACATTGATCATGTGGGAAGGAGAGATAGCAGCAGCAGCAGCAGCAGCACAAATGGCAAATCCTCAGCTGGGATCAGCCATCTGCTTTGTGTGCTCCAATTCAGCTGAAACGAGGAAATCCAGAGAATGTGGCTTTTATTTCATTTAAAATGCCGAATTGTCCCACATTGTGTGATCCCCCACATACCGCGTTGTTTGCAACACTGCAAGCTACACTTGAGCGATGACTGCCTGCAGACTGTCAATATGACTCCTATGCAAATGACAGCACTATGATAAGGGTCGTTAAATCTTGGTGCAGCATAATGATCAGATGATATGTCTCTCTGAGCAGCAGTTTAAAGGATGATGCATATGGACTGATGGTAGCGGGAGGCTGTGAGCAGTTCTGGCTTTTAAAATCTCCCGAAAATGCAGGTGTTACAGGAACAGAACACTTAAACACTCGCAACGACAAAAAAATTCTCAAAGAAAACAAAGACTGTGATCTTTAATGTAACGAATGACTTGTACCGTTCCTTGACATAATCCCCGCCACTGTCAGTGAATGCGCTGCAGATCAGATAGCAGTCTTAATCTCAAGTTTTATGCGACCTGCCTCATTGCACAAGTCTGCCAAACTGTTTTTTTCACAGCGAAACCGCATAATCTAAAATACAGAACAAGTTTAACATTCAGTGCAATGCTGCTAGGTTACTTTTGAGCTAGATGAGAAAATTATTTCATACTGTAAAGGTGCATACAGCATAATGTAATCATTTTTACAGTAAGAATGCTGCAGGTGTGGTAGGAAATATTTTAATTGAATTACTTTACTGCAGTTTCACAGGAGGAAAACAGTCTATTTCCACTTGCATAACAAAGAGTGGAAATGTATCGAGGGTATTGTTTTCACAGTTGTATTCACAAAAGCACAAACACTGTAAGCTCCAGTGTTGCCGCTGCCAAACTCTCATTGCCTGTCAGTTCAAGAGAATATTAATGACACAGTGCACATGCTCCTAATCTAGATGCAAATATTGCATGAAGCCCATTATGACAAAACTTTAGGCCATACAAAATTCTCAGTGAAACATTAAAGACACATTTTCTTTGTGTGTGTGTTTTTTTTCTGTGGGATGCATGACTACAACCTCAGGGTAGATTTTCTTCATTCAGTGTGTCAGTTTGGCGTACAGTAATCATGCAGTGTGACGCCCTCCACTGTGTTTTACAACCTCCCTGTTGTGCTGGCGACAGGCCTGCTTATCCTTCATTAATCTCTTTCTCCCCTCCTTTTTACCCCCCCCCCTCACTTAATGGTGACGTTTATCCTATTAATGCGTTGTTTGCCGCAAAATCCCCCACAAACATAATCCAGAGACATGGTTACTAATGTGTGCAAGCTGAAATGTTGTTGCCTTGGAGTCTGTGATTAGTTAATAGATGATAAAAAAAAATGTGAAAGTGTGAAAAGATGATCCTCAGAGAGGAGAGAGACAGGGAAAGCCGGAGAGAGCTGTGATTCTATTATATTTTTCCCCAGTGGCAACAAAACACAGCATACTGTCTGTCCTTTAACACAGCTGCAAAAATGTGCGATACTGCACTCTACTGTTTACATGCTGAACTGCAGTTTGATTCCACGCAGCGCTCAGGCGCTTCCCTTATGTTAATTTACTAATGCCACAAGATAAAATAAATCATTACAAGTAAAAATCCTGTATGCAACACATTTTTTAAAATATTTGAATTACCGTATGTGTATGTAATTGTTTTAATATTTGCACGGTGGCATGGCGGTTAGCACTGCTGCCTCACAGAGAATGACAAAGTTTATTATTAGAGAAACAAAGTCACTGACATCATTCAGTTTGGAAAGGTTACAAATCGTTTTCTAAGGCTTTGGGACTCCAGTGAACCACAGTAAGAGCCATTATCCACAAGCAGTGGTGAACCTTCCCAGCTACCAAAAATACCCCAGGAGTTCATCAATGACTCATCCAAGACGTCACAAAACAACCCAGAACAACATGTAAAGAACTGCAGGCCTCACATGCCTCAGTTAAGATCAGTGTTCGTGATTCAACAAGAAGAATCACACTGGGCAAAAATAGCATCCACGGGAGAAAACCACAGCTGAGAAAAAAGAAAACAAAGGCTTATCTCACACAAAAAAAACATCTTGATGATCCACAAGACTTTTGGGAAAAATATTCTGTGGACTGATGAGACAAAAGATGATTTTTTTTGAAAGGTTTGAGTCCCGTTATATCTGGTATAAAAATAACAGCATGTCATAAAAAGAGCATCAGACCAACATGGTGCTGGTAGTGTGATGTCTGGGGCTGCTTTGTTGTTTCAGGATCTGGATAACTTGATCCAGAATACACACACACACACACGCACACACACACTTAAGGTTTAGGAGTGGCCCAGTCAAATTCTGGACTTAAATCTAATTAAGATGATTTGTGTGATCTTAAACAGGCTGTTCAAAGAAGAGTGGGTCAAAATTCCTCCACTATTGCTCGATTGCAGTTGCTGCCAACCAGTTAATGATTTCTTCACATAAGGCCAAGTAGGTTTGGATAGCTTTTGTTTTCCCTCTTAATAAATGAAGAGAAGAAAAATGTAAAAACTGCTTCTTGCCTTCACTCTGGTTATCTCTGTCTAATGTTACATTTTGTTTGATGATCTGAAACATGCCAGAAACCATAGTGAGCAGCTGATGCGTGCTTTGAATGTTTTTTGTTTTACTATTTATTAAAATTCTATGTATTTTTACATGACAGTGCAGTGCTGCAAATAATTTTATCTTTACGCTTTGTTTTTTTTGTTTTTTTTTAAACAGACTCGCTTTTGTGTTTGCAGGCAGCTTGAAGCTGGACAGCAGATAGTTGTTTAAACCAGCAGATGGCAGGTTGTGCCTTCCCTACAGGGAGGTGACTTGCAGGAATCTCCTGGCTGCTGCTTCCAACTTGTGGGCGTTTTCCCCCCCTCACAGTTTTCACTCCAGAGTTTTTCGTGTTTTTTTTTTTCCTGGGTGTTGCCTCCCTGCTTTACAACTTTGGAGTTTCACCGGAGTGCAGCTGACGAGGAAAGTCAAGTCCGAGAGCTCCTGGAGCAACATTTTGAACTTTTCGGAGCACAGTCGAGGTCCCTCGCTTTGTTTTCCCGTGCTTTTTCAGCCATACGGGACTGCTTTATTATAGCCGCTGTTAGCTAGCTGAGCTAACGGACGCTGAGCTCGCTATAACGTCGGCTGGGTCGCTGCTGAGAGGGTCGTCCGATGCAGGCCATAAAGTGTGTGGTGGTGGGGGACGGGTAAGTCAGATTTCATTTTCATTAATAATCTGAGCTCTGTAATATTCGCAGTTTGACCCACAGTGTGGTAATACGAAGCTAACATGGCTGTTTTAGTTGACCCAGTTACCAACAGTTGGCTAGCGGCTAACATGCCAACATGAGCGACAGCTGTTGTTGTGCCTGTTTTCCAGCCCAGCTGGGTCAGACAGATTTGCCTTCATGCACCGATTTGCTGTGATTTGAAGGGGGTTATTTAGCAGACATGTCGCTCTTTATTGAGCGTATGGTTTTAAATTAACTGTAGAGCCCCCCGAAGGCCTTGGAGAAACTTAATTCAGCTTTGGTTGAAGCTTTGAAACAACAACCCCGCATAACTACTCAGCAGATCATCTTTTTTTTTCTGCTCAGACATCTACGATTTGCTTAAAACATATATAATTTCCAAACACTGGAATCAATGGCAGTTTTTGAACATGGATATCTCAGAGACCACTAACGATAAAAGCCTGAAACTTTCGCAGAGGAGTGAACAGGATTTCTAATTTGGGCCAAATACATAAGTGTTAACATATGAAGAAAAAAAAATAAAAAATTAAAGCCGTCCTGTAAAATCCAACATTTAAGCACAGACTACTAAAAAAAACCCTTCAAATTGCAAAAGACAGCTAGTGATGATTTCTGCCATTATTCCTCACATTATCATATTGAGTAACATAACTTCCCTGTTCACGCATTTCAAGAAAGGTGCTTCGCTTATCATTCCCTCTTTCTTCCTCTCAGGGCTGTGGGTAAAACATGTCTGCTAATCAGCTACACTACCAATGCCTTCCCTGGAGAGTACATCCCCACCGTGTAAGTATCACTGTGTGGTCAGCAAATCGAAATGTGTCGGGTCATCTCTTTCCTGTGTTGAACATTAAGAAGTTGCGTATTCAAGAAGAGCAAAGTTTCAAACCTGTTATCCACCGCTCTCTCTACAGCTTTGACAACTACTCTGCCAATGTGATGGTAGATGGGAAACCAGTGAACCTGGGTCTGTGGGATACAGCAGGGCAGGAGGACTATGACAGGCTCAGGCCGCTGTCCTACCCGCAGACAGTATGTATACAGACATATATATGTGTATATGTCCTGCCAGCACTAACAAGTGCCTGTTTTCATCCACTGCCTTGCATAGATTGGGATAGCCACACAGTATTCATGTGAACACTGTTTTCACTTTGCTAGCATTGATTTAGAGTTATTCACTCAAGACAGAGTGTGCCCTCTGCAAAGTAGAGCCTTGTATCCACAGTACCTATACACTGTCTGGAGGAGGGCTGGCGGAAGTGGAAAAACGGCTCTTGTTTACGCTCTTTGTCTTCCCAGTTCAGTTGGCCTCTGTGCCAGTGACTCGAATAATGGGAGTCACTTTGTTTACCAAATAGGACCAGTCTGTATTTTTGTGCAGTTGTGAATCTTCACAACTGCATTAGTCAGTATTTATATTCTAAGTGATTGTTACTTTTCACACTGAGTTGTGGTTATTCTTGTCAAAGACGTTTCCACGGTGACAGTTCAGTTGTTGATGATTTTTTTTTTCTCATTGTTTTTGTCCTCCTCAGGATGTGTTCCTGATTTGCTTCTCACTAGTCAGTCCAGCCTCCTTTGAAAACGTCCGTGCCAAGGTCAGTACAGCATGCTTTTAAATATTAAATTAACCGTTTTCCATGAAATGACTGGCTGGATAATTGAATGACACGCAGTCAGATGACCGTTCCACTGGGAAGCGAGCCAGCATTTTTGACACAGCTCTAGCTAAAGAAATCGACTTGATTTTTAAGCTGATTGTCTAGTTTTAGTCACAATTTGGGTTCCAAAACACAAAAAAAAAAGATGTATAAATTAAGATAAAGTGCAGAGTTAGATGTGTCTCACTGATGCAGTGATTAAGCTCCTTGAGTTTCCTAAAGGTCACTCCGTGTGGAGCTAGGAAACTGCCAAAGAAATCTATTGTTTTAAACAACACACTCGCTTTCAGTGTTGGTGCCTTTTCCGACAATCATAATGTGTGCCAACACGCCTGTCCTCCCTCTGCAGTGGTACCCTGAGGTGAGACACCACTGCCCCAACACACCTATAATCTTGGTGGGAACCAAGCTGGACCTGAGAGACGACAAGGAAACCATCGAGAAGCTGAAGGAGAAGAAACTCTCTCCCATCATCTACCCTCAGGGCTTGGCCATGGCTAAAGAAATAAGTCAGTTGTCGCTCCGCACTTCCACAAATCATTTTTTTAATTGTCTGTTATTTTATGAGGATGCAAATGATGATTAATTCGATTCGATTTTTTTTTTTTACCATCACCATATTTACATGTTTATGACATTTGACACTTGTTCCAGTTTTATTTTTTGTTCTTCATTAACGGAGAAGAACAAAATTGATAAATAGGACATAACACGCTCGTCTCTTCCTGAGACGTGCTGCTCACTGGATATTTTCTCCTTTTTTGGACCACTCGGGCTGTGTGGGGAAATACCAGCAGATTCTTAAAATACCAACAGTGTGCCATGTTCAAAGTCACAGAAATCAGATGCTTTGGGTTGAACTTGAGCTTGTTGTCTTGTTTATGACTACATGCCTAAATGCATTGAGTGGCTGCCATGTGATTGGCTGATTAGAAATGACCCCACCCTCGCCACCTTCCAGCTGGAACCTCAGCAGCTACGTCTTTAGAAGCTTGACAAAACTCTGCAACGCACAGAAAGATCTTAAATGTTGTGGCTGTATTCTCAGACAAAAGTGGTTCATTAAGTTGGTTCTTATTTTTTCTCCTTTCGGCGACCAGGTGCGGTGAAATATTTGGAGTGCTCAGCTTTGACCCAGCGTGGCCTTAAAACGGTGTTTGACGAAGCCATCAGGGCCGTCCTGTGCCCGCCGCCTGTCAAGAGGAGGAGGAGGAAGTGCCGTGTGCTGTAACAGAGAAAACCGGGGAGTAGCAAACACGGTCGCAATCAGAACTCGCACACCTGCAGGGTCGAAGGCGACGACTGGCTTATTTTCACCGTGTCCACTTTGGTAGATCAGACTTCCACCTGAAAGAACTTTCCAGATTTAAGCAGCACAGAAGGGTTCTTTCCTCTGGGCTTTACATCTGTTTAGTCCTTTCAGATTGGCATGGAAGAAGTTATTTTTGCTAAGGCCTTGGGGGAATGGGAGGGGGGGGGGTTTGATCGTGGATCCGGGGGTTGATTACGGAGGATTTTACAAAAAGAAAAAAAACGAGCGTCGGTTTTCTCAGACATTGTGAAGAAATACTACTTGAAGGTGAATTTAACATGAAACTACCATAGTTGTAACACTATAAAAGAAGGAAGTTCTGCGCTGCACTCTTTTCCCTACACACTAAGAGATTCCTGTTGCCTTGAGAAATTTTAGCTTAGGAGAGATTTTTTTTTTCTTTTTCATTGGATCATTTTGTTTACATGCATCATCCAACTAGACCGGGGTGCTGTTGGTAGTCTCTCTGTGAACACTATAATACTGCTTTTTCTTTTTAAACCTACACACATATCATCATGCAGTCATAAACCATTTAATCCTAAAATGACCTAAAATAAATTTTTGTAGCTGCCTCTCAGAGTAATTACAGGAGTGCAGCGATCAAGCATTAAAAAGACCGTCGCTGGTTAATACGCTAACATTTAGTCGTCTTATTCCTGAATGTTTTCTGAATGTCTCATTATATGTGAGCACAGTGTTTTATAGCTGGCTGTCAGACATGTGAAGGTGCTGTGCAGCCAGTTTTCTTTTGCTCTCTCCTCCTTTTAGTTTTCCTTGAAGTAAAAGTTGCGCCCGTTACTCCCGAGCTTTTACCAAATTCTCCCCCGGGAAAGGCTTTTATTTTTCGAGCTTCTTTTTAACGTGTGGAACCCACTGTGTCATATAGCCATCATGAAAGTGTAACATTTCATGTTGATCCCATCTATTATGAAGCCTATGAACCACTGAAGTAATATTTGAAGTTTAAAAACAGATTTTTTTTTCTTTTTTATGCGTTTTGGTTTTTGAATATAAACTTCACGAGTAACAGCTGCATATTATTTTGAAATGATGGTAAAGTTGCTTTAGGGAACTCAACAGTTTATCAGTGTTTCGTTGGCACAGAGGAAGTTTGATTTACTTGGATTTAATTTCTTAATAAATGTGGTTTCATTTTCACATCGTAGCATGCTGTGATTTTTTTTTCCACCTCATTTTTAAGCAAACTAATTGAAATTATTATTAAATACAAAACACAGTGCAGAAAGACCCACAAGCAAGCCGCAACTCAAGATACCTCCATCGAAGGCCTGGCAGAGCATCTCAAGAAGAAACCGCAGCAGTGATGTTCAGTCACTGACTGATTTTCATCCAAATCTTAACTTTAAATATGGGGATCATTTTTATGTACTTATGATAATCAGGAACTGTGTAGAACATTTGCTGTAGTTCCTGAACAGTTACTGCAATTCATCTCTTTTAATTCAACTCCTTGAATCAAAGCTGCAAGTCAGCACTTTAAATTGCACAACTACACGAAGTGTGTCACTGTTCAGAAATAGGCCTCATTGTAGGTTAGAACAGAAGAATTAGATCTGAGACATTAGAAGTTGCTCACAACAAGGAGCTGCTGGTCTGTAAGGCTCCTGTAGGTCATGAATTTGGAAGCCACACCCCCCACACTTTAATAAACAATTATAATAAAAAAGGATCCGAGTTTATTAGCGTAAGCAAACTTTTATTTTTTCCTACAGGAATCATTTCCTTTCAACTTGGTTTCATTCCAGATTTTTCCCCAAAGTTTCCCCCATGAGAGGGAAAGGGGGCCTGCCCCCCAAAGCCTTATGTGTACAGTGATGCATCATGAGCCCGAGTGGCTACAGTGTAATTAGAATATGCTAATTTCCATAAATGGTAAACCTATAGGTGAGATGAGCTTAAAGCAAAGCTGTTCTCATGTGCAGCCTCACAGAAATCCTCATGCAGTTGTCGATTCTGTCGGTTGTGTATCAGCTGCCTAGTAAATTAAATCTCTTAATTGATCGTTTCTGCTCCCTGAGTTTGTGATTCATGGGCTAACAGCGAACCATTTCAGCATTAAAATCATCTCTGAGGAAAGATCACACACATTTTTTGCTGCTCGTTTTCTTCCTATATTGCCTCACTCTTGGTCATCTGTGTGACGTAAAGGTTAAACCGAGAGGTCAACATTAAGCACATGACCACTTCACTGATTGCTGGTTTTGGCTTTCCACTGATCATATACCAGCTTAGCAGACACTGCGTCTTCAACACCCATTCCTGTTCGTTATAAAAAAGAAAGGACGCTGTTAAAACGTGACATTTCTTAAAGCACTGAGCTGGAAAGATAATGTGGCTTTGAACAGGAAGGCGTACCGAGGGATTTGAACACGGTGGTCTTCTCTCTGTGAGCAGGTTTTGTCCCGTTGATAACATCTCCGAGCTCTGCAAACACCTCCACCTGAGAACGGCACGTGCACTTTAACGCCAGTGACGCACACACCTCTATTATCTTGAGTCGGTATAAAAGCACAATGACAGACTGACCCCAGGGAGGATGATGTCACCAGACTCGGCCATTGCTCCCTCCCTGCTGTCAGCATACACCACAGCCTCTTTCATCAACTCGTCGTCCAGCTCTCGCCAGCCTGGCCTGCAAGCTCCCACAGCTGGTTAGAGGAGAAGTAGAATTTTTTTTATTTTCTGAGTTGAGTTGTAAAATTCTCCCACATTTCCTTTAACTATTTTTTTCTCACCTGCCACATGGGCCCCAGGTTTGACCCACTGGCCGCAGAGCACTGGCTCTGTAGCCCTGGTTGCTGTCACTATGACATCTGCTCCCTTCACTGCTTCCTCCACCGAGCCGCACACGGTCACGGGTCCTCCTACAGAGCAGGCAAACTTCTCTGCTCCCTCCCTCCTGTGGTTCCACACTCGTACCTGAAATCAAGGAAGGAGGAGGAAACACTGCACAGGTGAAAGACAGACAGAGGTTAATGTTTCTCTTGCTTAACATCACATTGTCTAAAAGAAATATATAAGTATACCTCTTTGAATGAAAACATCTCAGTGAAGACATTATAATGACTCAGGGCTTGAACGCCGGTCCCCAAGATGGCCAGAACCTCAGCTCCAGGACGCATCAACAGCTGCGTGACACACCAGGACAGATCCACACTTGAAAGCTACAACAGGGCTGCAAGACCAGAAACAGGGTGGTGTGAATAAATCGAGGACAGAAGTACCTTAGCCGAGATTGCTGACGCTCCAGCGGTGCGCATTTGAGTGATGACCTCTCCATCCATGACCTGCAGGTTGGAAACATGTGACTGCTCCGAGGGTGCAGCTGCAGTGATAGGTGCGTGCACTGACTTAACTTACAGCCTTGACATCCCCACACTCTGGATCCAGCAGCACCACGGTGGCCGAAACTGCTGGCAAAGCGGAGCCAGCCTCCCTCTTGTAGAAACACACAAACTTCGTGGCGAGGACTCCCTCATTCTCCATGTATGCAGGCATCAGTCCCAGAAACCTAGAAAAGTGAACGAGTTTCAGCCAGTAGCTGCGCCCTGAAGCACTCCTGAAGCAGACTGCAGGCCTTACCCGTTGTGTTTCGGGAGCACTACCGTGGAGCGCACAGGCTGGCTCACTTCCGCACTATCCCGGCTGGAGAACTTCCCCAAAGCCGCCTCCAAACGGGGAATCAAGTCTCTGTAATGTAACAGACTCTCAACTTCACGCTTCCATATGATAACAGGAGGTTCCTCGGCCATGGCTGCCGCTTCTGAGATGCGCAACTGGTTAACCGGTTAGCTGCAAAGTTTGAGTCAAGTTAGCGGTAATCGGGTGGCGTTCAAGTACACAAGAAAAACTTGTGCGGCTAATTCACCAGGTTGCCTGTGACTCACTAGTCTGTGTTTTGGCACAAATTTAATGGGGTGAAAATAAAAAACAATCTTAGGTCGAATCACAATTAAGTTTAAATGTTGTATTTTCTGTGCAAAAGATTATGAAACAATGTCTGGCTTCGGATTATAACCAATAAGACCGCTAGGTATAAGACCGCTAGGTGGCGCTGCTGTGGTTAATACAGATCTTAGGGTGTTTCTGAAGTTTTATTTTCACTTCTGTTAACGTTTGAATACTTGTGCTTAATAATTTGGAGTTAGATGCACTTGTGAATTTACTTTTACATATTTACGACTGGAATCACCTAAATGAAAAAATGCTGATTTATGCCTGCAAAACTGAAGCTTTTTAAAAATAATAGTCAGCTGAAGAAATGTGAACAAACTGTTTATGTGACAGGCTGCTAGTAACAAAGTGCCTGAAGATGCAATTTAAAAATGTATAAACAGTGGTTCATCATCTCCAGTTAAGTGCAATTTTAAGCTTGAATGAGTCATGGGTCTGTTTTTAAATAGCTTAATAAACAAAAAATTCCACAGAAGACAAGTCAGCTGCAAGGGCTGGACTAAAGAAAAAAGGTGTGAAAAAGTAGACAATGTCCAACAAAGAACTTTGAGACCTTCTGAAGCTGGATGTTTGTCTTTGACTAACATTTCATCATCCATGAGTTTCAGCATCTGTTGTGATCCCAGGTAACTGTTTGCATGCTGCAGTTCATGTCAGGACAGACATCTGCATCCTCTCTCGATAAAAGCATGTGTATTTGATGACAAACTAAAGTATCTTTACAAACCCTGTTCAAACAATGACATTTCAGATTCATCACTGAATTTTTAACAAATGGAAAAAACAAATAAACATCAGGTTTTTTTAAAAAAATTTATTAAGCAAGTAGGGGCATTGCAAACTCCTGCAGAGAAACCTCAGTCCCCAAAAAGTAAAAAAAACAAAACAAAAAAACAAATAAAAATCTATTTTCCCCTCAAACATAACACAGGACTCTTTCAATCCCCATTGCTCCAATGAGTTTTGTCAGTGCAAGAAAAATCACACAAGCAGTCTCTCAATAGCCATCTGAACAGACTGAATCTGCGGCTTTAGCTGGGACCCCTCCTTTATAGTGACCGAGGTAGCGATGACGGGGCGCGACACCCCACAGGCCCGGCCCAGGGCTTGCTTGGAGCGGACGAACACATAGGGGACATTTTTGTCCTCGCAGAGCAGCGGCAGGTGGAGGATGATCTCCAGTGGTTCAGCATCAGCAGCCATCACGATAAACTCAGCGATGCCTCTGTTCAGGGTTTTAGTGGCTGGAGAGGAAAGAGCACCGTAAATGCATTAAGTTCTAGGATAGATTTAAACAGAAGAATAACACTCGGCATATTACAAAGTAGTGTAGTCCTTATATTACAGAACAAAACAGCACTGCTGCAGAATTGCTGTTCAAGAAATAACAGTAAAACACAGCAATGGTACCGGTTAATCAGTAACCGCACTGCATGTTCTGCCCACTCACCTTCGTTAGCCCCTTTCCTCAGCTGCTTGTAGTTTGAGGCTTGCTGTACCAGGTCCAGGATGGTTTTGGTCAGCGTGGCGTCGGCCAGCGGGTAGGCCTTTGGATTCACTTGGGCTTCAGTCTGCTCACAACACACAAAAACACAGTGACTCCACATTAGCCGCGACAAAGCATTGTGTAAAAAGAAAGAAATCAATAAGCAGCACTGCTTCCGGTGACTTTTAATGAGCTCTGCACTTAGTTTATTACGCTCGCTAGCAGTTAGCTAGCCTGTTAGCTTGTTATTCAGTCGGAAGACTCACCATGGTGTTTTCTGTGGTATTCCGGCCCTCTCGGCGAAGTGCTTCACGGAGGACTATTTTATTTACCCTAGCTTCTGAAAGGTTAGCGATATGATATAAGAGATGAGCTCGTGTTGTATATTTTACTGCGTTACCAACTCTCTAAGCTCCGCAGCATGAAACGACTCCGAACGTTCGCCACACGTGTGGTGTAAGGAGCATGCGCACTGGGAATACTAGCTAAAAGACAGGAAATTATCAAAAATCTACTTTTGTTATTTAATGTGAAAATACAAACAAATAAGGCACTTTCATTGTTCACCAAACAAAAGGCATTCTGAAAAGTTTGCGCATTTTGAGAGAAACAAATACATGTGAAAATAAATACACTTTTAAAAAAAAAATTGTGCTGGTTCCTTTAAGGGTCGCCACAGAGCGCCGTCTACCCTATCCTGAGCATCCCCTTCTGCCACACCAACCCTACGTCTGTGAACCTCCTCTGTCGTTTTCCTCTTTTCCTCCTGCCTGACCCTGACAGCTCCATCTTCAACATCCTTTGTCCAGTATATCCACTATCCCTCCTTTGCACATGTCCAAACCATCTCAGCTTTGCCTCTCCAATGGTCTCCAAACCGCTCAACCTCAGCTGTCCCTATTTTTTAAGTTCACCTCCCACTTTAGGAGGGAGAGGAAGTGAAATGTACTATCTTCTCATAACCTCTTCAGCCCTAAAGTCCTCCACAATGTAACCCATTTTAACTTGGATAGGATATATTTTTAAACAGAAAGTTTCTGACAGCTCTCCAAATTTATAATAGTATTAACAAAGGTGCATTTTATGACTTTACAGTAAACCATCCAGTGGGCCACACCGAACCCGGTGTTCTGGGTCGTTCTGTTCGTCAGGCGTTCATCTCCAGAGCAGCAGGGGGCGCACGCTCATCGGATAATCCGGTAGCACCGTTTACGAGCGAGGAAAGCACTGTGCATTCTGGGTAGGGCACTTTGGAGCCAGCCATATTGCTTTATCGTTCTGACCGAAGTCGAAAGGGGAGATGAAGGGGATCCGGGGACTCAGTCAGCTTTCGGTGAGGACTCGGTGAATGTGTCCTGCGTGTCGGCGTGACAGATCAGTTGCACACCGAGCAGCCGTGAGCTCCGCTGTTTGCGTGTTTTTCCCCACAGTGTCTAAATTCCGGGTCGTGTCCGGGCTGGTGATGAAAGAGCAGACGAGGAAGCGGTCAGCTAAACCTTGACATGACTCCGGCCGTCACCGGCGCTAAACTTACCGGTTACATCATGAACTCCGCACATTTCCAGCCGTTGTACACCGAGCTTAAGGCAGTCAGCTCAGTTCACTGAAGTCCGGCTCTGAGGAGCTGAGATGGAAGGCCCGGCCTCCGATGGCATTGTTTTTAAACTGTGTAAAATGACTTTCATATATAGTTGCAACATCCAGTTATTTTATTACAGGGTTCCCTGCTAATGTCATTGATCCCATCATTTATAATGTCACTGATGCCTCTGATGTCCTTTGTTGCCCACACCGTGCTCAGGTCAGCCATCAGGTTAGCAGCAGCATTAGTTGTAATGTCCTGTCTTCCCGTGTTTTTTGTTTCTCCAGACAAGGCTTTACGCAGCCCAGGCTGCACGTAAGGTGGAGGTCACTGGGTTTCATCCACAGGATGTTCAGGTCAGTGGTTGTTGACTTCTCTTTCTCCTCCACAGAAACGCTTCTATGCGGCTGCCAGAAAAGACCAGTCCCTTGCTCAGCCCCTGGCTGACCTCAGGCTCTCTCCCAGGGTTGCCAATTCCTACCAGGATGTCCATGTATGTTGGGGAGTGATGAGAATTGCTGTGCTTTGAGGATTTGGGTTTGTTTGTTTTTTTCGCCGGAAAAAAGACATGCTGAATATAATCTAAACCAAATACCCACATTATCTGAGCCTTTCAATGAAAAGCTGGGCACAACCAACAAACAGAATTGCTGCCTGTTTTTCAGGGTAATAATATTAACTATAAAGGGCATCTCTACATGTCTCATCCTCTCCAGGTGACCAGGCTGCCCAGTGGGTTGGTGATCGCTTCACTGGAAAACTATTCTCCAGCCTCCAAGATTGGAGTCTTCATCAAGGCTGGCTGTCGCTATGAGACCCCTGAAAACCAGGGCGTCACCCACCTCCTCCGGCTGGCCTCTGGTCTGGTATGGAACTTAAAAAAAAATCACATTTAGCATAAAGTAAGGGTCGTCCTCATCAACCACGGAAGGACAGAAATGAGTAAACCTGCAGAAGCACCAGAATACAAACCAAATCTCTATTCAGTTTTAAGTGAATAACAAGTGTTCTTAATAAATGGAGCACATAACCACTATTGTTGTGTATATTGTGTGCTGTTACATTTTGTTGCCACTTTTCAGTCGACATGTTAGTTGACTTTTGTACCTTTTCAGACAACCAAGGGAGCGTCGGCTTTCAAGATATGCCGTGGTATTGAGGCAGTGGGAGGCAGTCTGAGGTCCGTAACTTAGCCCCACCCACCACTAAAAGAATTATCACTGTTGTTTCGTTGTCTAACCTGTTTATATCTGTGCAGTGTGAGTTCATCCAGAGAGAATATGACGTACACTGTCGACTGCTTGAGGGATGACATGTGAGTCTCTTTATATTGTGTGTGTGTGTGTGTAGTGAGTTATTTTGCAGTGCTAGGAGATACTTAAAGAACTATGAGGAATTGTATTTTCTACATACTTTTCCATATTTTGGTGAAAATTACTGCTTGGTATATATGAATGCTCTGAGACAGGTGATGCTGCAGAAGCAATTATGTTTTTTCAAAGCTTTCTTTTCCCTCCTCCTCATTATTGGTTTCTAGCGATACAGTGATGGAGTATTTGATCAATGTGACGACAGCCCCCGAATTCCGTCCGTGGGAGGTGTCAGACCTCACCCCCAGAGTGAGGGTGGACAAGGCACAAGCTGCACAGAGCCCCCAGATAGGTGGGCCTTGAATTTCTCTTACAGCACTCACAGATTTAACAGATCTGTTGTTTTTATTACAGAGTTACTCAATTTGTATTTTGACCTGTGATTCATAATTAAAGATGCTGCTTGGCTGTTTGATTAATCAATAATTAGGCATATTAGTGGTAATGCTTTCTCTGCTCTCGTCATCACGAGTGTGCTGCAGATAACAGTCACCCATCCCTGCTTTTTCAGGTGTGGTTGAAGGGCTGCATGATGCAGCCTACAAGAACGCCCTGTGTAACTCCCTGTACTGCCCCGACCACATGGTTGGCAACATCCACTCTGAACATGTATGTTTTTTTTTCCTTTCAGAAATACAAAACATACTAAACAAACCTAAATAAAGATGGAAGTACTGTAATGTTTGTATTTTCCCCAGCTGCACCAGTTTGTGCAGAACAATTTCACCAGTGCAAGAATGGCCCTCGTTGGACTTGGTAAGGGTGATTATACTTTAAAGTAGCCTCATAAGGAAAGAGCTACATTTCTGTAAAGTGACCAAATGATCATTAATGATAGGTGTGGACCACACTGTGCTGAAGCAAGTGGGAGAGCAATTCCTCAACATCCGCAGTGGAGCTGGCACCACAGGGGCAAAGGCACAGTATCGTGGAGGTGAGCTGAGCTGGGAAAAACAAAAATGCATTTAAGTTGATTTAGAATGAATGCTTCCAACCCAAGAAAATGACAGACCTCACAAACTCCCTGCCTTGTGTCTTCACGCTCCTCTCCAGGCGAGATCCGCCTGCCCAGCGCCAGCAGTCTGGTCCACTCAGCAGTGGTGAGCCAGTCAGCGGCAGCAGGCACCAGCGAAGCTCTGGCCTTCAGTGTGCTGCAGCATTTACTGGGAGCTGGGCCACACGTCAAGAGAGGATCAGGCGTCTCCGGCAAACTGGTCCAGGGTGTCACCAAGGCAACTGCTGATCCCTTTGATGTGAGTGCCTGTCAGTTTGTAACATAATTAAACCATCCGCCTACAGAGAAGGATGTGCGAAAACACAATCTGGCTTTTTTCTTTTTTTAAATAAAAACGAAATCGTTCTCTCCTATATCAGGCCACTGCTTTCAATACAAGTTACTCAGACTCCGGCCTGTTTGGGGTCTACACCATCTCCCAGGCTGCAGCTGCTGGTGATGTGAGTATGCCGTAGGCTTGAAAGGAAGCTGTTCATCAGTACAAAGTTGCACCAGTCAATTTTTTTTAAACCAAATACTCTAAAAGCTCAAACTCATTCCTCTCCTACAGGTGATCAAGGCTGCTCTTGCCCAGGTGAAGGCTGTTGCTGATGGTGGAGTCACAGCTGCTGACCTCACTCAAGCAAAGTAAGACAGACAGACTGGACAGAGTGCATCTCTGACTCACCATTTAATGGTCTGCTGCTGGGGCACTGAGGGGGGACATGGGTATATTTAAAGATGTAGGCATTATTTGTTTTGCAAGTATAGATTCATGAAATGCATATAAATAATGCAGAGACATTTAGATATCCATCAGTATTATAAATGTATTAAAATTTGCTTTTTTTCCCAAGCCAGTGATAAAATCAAAGGGGCCGCTGGCTTTCATAAAAGAGATGCTACATGTGCACTGTTTTGTGTTATGTCATTTTTAAAGTCCTTCTGCTTAATCATGCTGTGCATACTGACACTACAATGGTTGATCTGCCTGCAAGATTTGAGATCAGGCTTCTCCCACAGCTTCTAATTTTTCTTCAGGGAGCCTTTGAGCTGCAGTGTCTGTCTAGAGAAATAAGTACTATGGAGGGGTTTTGGTGCTCCGCTGAGGCGTGCAGGTCCACTGCCGCCTGGGGCTTCGTCACGCCCATCTGCACCAGCAGCTGCCCTTACCAGACCACTTCTCTAGTCAAAACACCCCCTAATTAGGGCCTAACTTAATAGTGACTGAAGCGGTGTTCTCCACCACCTCCACATTTTTTCTCATGCATTTGGTTTTCACCCCCATTTTGTCATTATCATGGCATTTAATGAGTTTGTCTCATGTTTCCTGCAGGGCCCAGCTTAAGTGTCACTACCTGATGTCTCTGGAAACATCAGAGGGTTTGCTGGAGGCCATGGGCACTCAGGCTCTGGCTGATGGATCCTACCAGTCCCCCGAAGAAATCTCCAAAAAAATTGACAACATTTCCTTGACTGATGTTGCTAATGTAAGACATTTGGTTTTTGTCTGTGCTCGGTTGTTGTTTAGGATGTAAAAGTGGAATTTTAAAGTTTTTATCTTCTTCTCCTTCAGGCTGCCAAGAAATTCGTGTCTGGCAAGAAAACCATGGCATCCACTGGCAACCTCGTAAAAACGCCCTTCCTGGACGAGATCTAAAGCCCGCCCTCGTCACCTCGTGCTGCATTTTGATTGACGGCAAAGCAGAATTTGTTTCCTCTACATTTGAACCAAAAAAAACAAAAAACATTTAACTGTGCAGAGCTGTTGTGCTCACACATGTTGCAACACTGGGTATTTATAGGTGTTGAAACTGTGTATTTTCAGGTGATGTTGCTCTGCCGCGTCACAGTCACATGTCCACATTAACTGTATAGCTGATGTAAAATAAGGAATAAATTCTATCTACCACTCAGAGTTTAAAGTGATTTGTGTCTTTGAGCTTGGTGGCAGTCTGAACTCAAAGGTTACTTATTCACTTAGTTAACTCGATCTGCTAATAACTCTAATACTGGAGTTGGGGGGGGGGGGACCGGGGGGGGGAATATTAAT
>VOQJ01031885.1:45671-73392 GCA_015052665.1 Apistogramma diplotaenia
AACTGGGGTTGGGGGGGGGGGGACCCGGAGTGGGAATACTAATTTGCCTCTGTGGCTCTTGACTGCATTTTTGTGGGAGTGAGGCTTTAATCCCTCCACGTGTTCAGGAAATCACTACCACCTGTATAAATCTCGGCGATGCAGAAGGTACGAGATTACGCGGATTTTCTCGCGAGAGCAGCGGGCGTCGAGGCGGTGGGGGCTGTCTGGATTTGAGTTTTCCTGCGAGAGGACAGGATCGCTTTGCTGGGGGAAAGCGGGCGTTTACGTTTTTATCGTAAAGGTTGGAAATCAGAAGTTGGGTGTGTGAGTGTGGGGATTTCACGCCACAGGAAGGCGCTTTTATGTGAGCACGGGCGGCGTTTTCCGCCCGAGTTCGTCTCGAGGTAGGAAACGGCTTCCATATGTGGGGAGAGATCGAGCTGCTCATGCAAACTCGGGCACAAGTCCAGTGCATGCATAAAGCATAGTATTTTGATTGTTTATTTTTTTAAATATCCTCCACACGTGTTTTCCGCACAAATATCGCCGGGATGTGGTGGAGCGGTCGGAGCGATCCGTGACCCCGTGCAACGATACACTCCTCCTGGGCTGGAGAAGGACCAGCTGGTCGGGTCGGTTTCTACTTTAGTAGGAATAAGGGAAGGAAATCACCTGTGCGTGCACATCCCACCGCCTGAGATTAAACACAATGTGAGGACGGAGTGGATGAGGCACACCCCAAATTCCACTCTGATGTGGGTTTAGGTGACTTCATGTCCCGTCTCCCTCGGACTCACCATCTGTGTCCACCGACATGGATAAACTCACCGTGATATCAGGATGTCTCTTCCTAGCTGCAGACATCTTCGCCATCGCCAGCGTTGCCAACCCGGACTGGATCAACATTGGAGAATCCGGCGGTACGTTTCCGGTTGTCATTCATCCTTTTTTTTTCTTTTTTTTTTTTAAGATGCAAAAGTTTACCTTCGATGGTAAGAAAAAAATGGAGACATGAGAAGAACTGCTCAGTAACGTCAAGCTGCACACTTACGGTACAGCTTTCTGGTATGCGAGGCTTTAAAATGAATATTGGTTTACGTTATGGATTTGTTTTAAAGGATAAAGTCTCCAGGGTTCTTGCACAGGACCCCCTCTACTTGACAAGCTGTTACCTGTCCTCACACAGGTAACAGCTGAACTTTGGAGGGTCAGGGGGTCAGGTTCTGGACTCTCTTCTGTTTCTGACCTGACATCCGCACCTAAATCAGAATATTTGAGAGCAAAAAGTGGACCATCTCCTGTAGAAGAACTACAGGCAGCTTGGCCTACCATTAAGACCTGTTTGTACTGCGTAGGGTGACCAGGACCTATTGTGGTGCTTGTGGACTCAGTCCAGATGATAGCAGTGGTTTCTACCCTTCCTCTGGGCCTGGACCCTTTCATTTGTAACTTTTTTTGCATAAATCTTTAAAAACACGAGTACACTTTGTTATGTGTAATTAAATGTAGACGATGATAAAGTCGGGCCTGGAGTTAAAGCGTTGAATGCAGGTCCTTCCAAAGTCTGTAGTTTCAGCCTCCCTGGTTATTGCAGTATATTAATACACAGATGCAACATCCAAAGCTAAACACTGACTAAAACTGTCCCAACAGTCCCACTGCCGTGTGTGCACAGCTGCACGAGGCTCTTGTCACCTCCATCAAAATGCTAAAGAGGAGCCGAGATAAGCACATAACAGCCGTCCTGAGCGGTCATTACAGGATTTAATTTGTTGTTTTTAAAAAAAATAAATAAATACTGACTGCAGCTGGACGTTGAGGATACTACAGGCAGTTATTTTTGCACAATTAAATGAGTAATAGCTGCATTTTCTTTTGGTAAAAATTTCAGAGCAGCTCACATTCTGAAGGTTTTTCCTCCCATTCCTCAAAAGTAAACAATAGTGTGAAATGACTGCAGTAAAAGCCTCGCGTCCCCGTCTAATTAGCTGGGTGGTAATTACCTGAAGGCAGGAAGTGTTGTGTGGGACTGAAGATGTTTGACTTTTAATTAGACCTCTTGGGAAGGAAATTCTTTCCACCTGGTCAATTAAGTTCTTCATGCTCAGTTCTGACATAATTGTTTTAGTGCGAGTGCTCAGTGTAGTCTGTATACAGCACAAGTCAGTAGTACGACTGTGTACAAATCAGCTTTTTATGCTTTCCTCCTCAAACTGATGAATATGTATATTTATCACTTTTTATAATTTGTAAAACAATCTGACTTCAGTGCATATTTTTATTCTTGGTCTCTGCTCTGGTTATTTTCCTTAAACTGGGCCTTGGTTCTTCCTCTGACTGAAACAAGTTGTTTAAGCTCCCTTTCTTCGCTGTTTAAACCAGCTGTCTTCTGATTGGCTGCCACTTGCAAACAGAAGGTTTGCCGGTGTGTGCTCCTTGTTTTCAGACAGTCGTAGATGGCCAGCAGTACAGACGCATGACTAAAAAATCAGGAAAATCATAAGCAGATCCACTTTAAGTGAGGAAGCCTAAGCTCATTGTGTGTGTGTGTGTGTGTGTGTGTGTTTGCTCGTTGAGTCGTTACAAACATTTGCATACACACTAGCAATGACAAACAGAGACACAAACTTGTGCTGCAGCTTGTTGCATTTCTGTCACCGGACTATTCGGATGTGTAGATGTTTGTCCCTCAGGGCAAAAGCTTTCAGGGTTGGGATGATTGTGTGAATGCGTAGCCACAACACACTTGGTTTGTGGTTCATTAGGGCAGTTTCCATGGATTCACCATTTACACTGTCCTCCACCCTATGGTGGGAAAAGGATGTCCTGTGGAAAGAGGGTGTAGGTTAGTCTGCACGGGGATCTGATTCAGGCCTGTTGTTTCCTGTATCGTCGCCCCAACATTAGGATTTTTTTTTTTTAAAGAATGTGCATTGTTTAAAGTAACAAAATACCTTTTATGTAAACCTGCTTTTTGTGTCGTACCTGTCTAGTGGATGGAGCGCAGCGAAAAACCACATTGCCTGTGTTTCAGTGCTTCAGTGTTCCTTCTCTCTTTGTGATACCAGTTACTTATAATCATGTTGATGAGTTAATACTATACTCATTGGGTTGGAATGACCTTGACTGCATTTCTAAATACATAAAATGTGTAGAGCTTCTCCTCTGAAGTTAATTATGGGAGAGAAAGAAAACAGATGGAGCCAAATCAGTAAATGTCAGTGTGGGAGGATTTTATTTAGTGTTCTTTCCAACTCTGTGCGTGCACGGGTTTGCTTGGAGTCTCATTTTGTCAGCGTGGATGCAGAGTTGAGCAGATGCAGTCTCTGTTGGGCTCCCAGTGTTGGTCTGTGGCAGACAGAAGCCTTCCTACCCGACGTCGCAGCACCCACAAGGCTTTGGGAGACTGGAAGCCATCAGATGACTTGCATCACTAATCTCTTTATTTATTTCTATTTTTCTGACTCTACTGGAGGTCAAATTTTACAAAATGAACATCATGTTGCGCTCAGAAAAACTGGAATCTAGCAAAGGGGATCATAAACTCACCAGGAAGACGTTTACTGAGGTCTCAGATCAAATGAGCAAAGCTTGTTGCTTCCGAAAGTCTTCTTTCTGTAATTGCAATAGTCGCCCCCTTCTGGTCGCTAGAAAGAATGCAGGTTTAAGGTACTTCACCACTGGCTTATCTTTTTCAACCTGAAAGTTCATTCTTCATATGCAGTCTATAGTTTGTGGGGCCTGTTAACATAAATAACCCACAACTGTGATGTAATTTCTTCAGATGTTACTGAATCCTAATTGGTACATAAAAGCATGTGACATTACATTTTTCCAGCTGAGCTCAAACCAGTACAAAAAAACACAAAGACCCAAGTCTCTTAAGTTAAATAACAAAAGCTGTTGTAGGAAAACTGGGTGTGTCCTGGTAATGTAAAACAGGCCGCACCCAGCTGGAAGGTATAAGGAGAGAAAACACGGAGAGAACAAGCATGAACTACAGCAGAGAAGTCCTCTGTGTTTTTGAGGTTTTTAGGTCCAAGTACTTGAGTTTTGTCTGCATTTAGAAGTATAAAACATTAGGTCATCCAGGCTTTTAAGGCACTTTTAGTTTGGATTGATTTTTCATAGACAAATGTTGCCTAAGGGAACATGTATAAGGTGAAAAGTATTTTTATTTATAAAGCACCAAATCACAACAGGTGCTTTATATTGTAAGGTAAAGACAAACCTAAAAACAACCATGTGCAGAGTGGCTGCCAGGCTTTTTTTTAGTACCTGTACGAGGTGGAAATGTATGGAACCACCACAGCTTTGATGGAAAAGGGATACAAGTAAAGGGGCGCTGCTTCTGAAGAAGCTGGACCTTGACTCGCCTGAAAGAATCAATACAAGAAGAATGACTGTGTGCACCACACAATAAACGACTGCCTTCTTTCAGTGTTTGCTTATTGTTTGTCTCAGCTTGGTTTTCTCTGCAGTCTGCAGGTGTAGTTTGTAGCTGACATTCAACAGCTACCTTTCTCTGTGCAGGTTCTTTGACTCTGGGTCTGGTCCGGCAGTGCCAGACCATCCATGGCCGAGATCGGACCTGCACCCCCCCTCGGCTGCCGGGAGAATGGATCACTGTGCTCCTCTTCATCATCCTGGGCATCATCTCCCTCACAGTCACCTGCGGTCTGGTTGTGATGTCACACTGGCACAGAGAGGCAAGCAGATATGCCCGATGGATCGCCTTCACGGGGAGTACGTATTCATCGCCTCATTCTGCCCTCAAGCAGAAAGTCTGTCATTCTTCTTCTGTTTCATCCACAAGCGCAGCTTCGGGATGTGTTCACACGCCTGTGGTTATTGACAGCAGGGACTGAATAAGTGCTTTCTCGCTTTCTGCAGATGACTGGCTTATGTGCTCCAGCCAAACTGGAACTCGCTGCGATTTACAGTGCAGCTGTGTGCTAATATAATCCTGATTTTTGGATGTAAAGTACCAAACCAGGGTCATAAAATAAAAACCGGTTGACATAAAACCACAGGTGTTAAAAAAAACAAAAAACACTAAAATAAACTTAGGTTAGGAAAGCTCTGGTAATTATGAATACATTAAAAAAATATGAGTTCTATTTGATGACAGCTGATTTTTATTTTCTCAGAAAAGAGCCGCATTTGAGAGTCTTGTTTGGCTTTAAATAGAAAATAAATTCTAGCAGTTGTCTTCTAACTTTGATGCCTACTTAAACCATTTATCCTCTCTACTTTGAAGTACTATACGCTTTTCTAAAAAGGTTAGACGTTATAAAAAAACTGCAGAAATAGCCCCGGTTGGCCCTCACTGATGCTGATGCGTCTCTCTTGCTATTTTCTCATGGCAGTGATCCTGTTCTGTATGGCTGCGTTCATTTTTCCAATCGGATTCTACATCAACGAGGTTGGAGGACAGCCATATAAGCTGCCCAACAACACAGTGGTGGGCTCCTCCTACGTACTCTTCATTCTCTCCATATTCTTCACCATCGTGGGACTGCTGTTTGCCGGGAAGGTGTGTTTGCCCGGCTGACAGACCCCCCCCGCCTCGTCCTCTTTCTGAATGCAAAAAGAAAACGCCACCACTGGAAGCACATTCTGATGGAGTGAACTCATCTGCGGCAGTGTTGGAGGCGTTGCTGAAAACTGAGAGGCACCTGTCTTCCCCTCGCGGGTGAATTGTCGCGGCGCTCGATAACTGGAGCCAAAACCGGTGCGGTCCATCTGCCCACATGTTTGTTCAGAGACTGAGCGGCTGCAGAGAGCTCTGAAATGGCCCTCGCCGTCTTCCTTCCTGAACAGTGAGTGAGGTGGGAGCAGATGGCGGTTTATAAAAGGACAAACATCTGGGATTTAAGGGGACGTTAAGAATGTCTGAGCTCCTCTGAAATATCCATGAAGATTTGCACATTGATGTTATTTTGACGCGTCGTGCCTGATGGTAGTCTGAACGCATGATATTGGCCAGTCAACCCTGATATGAACACTGCTGCAAATTTTTAAAAAAGTTGCATTACTTTATTTAAGAAAAACATAAATAAAGGCCAGCTTCCCTGCCAATGCTCTGTGGAGTGGATCACATTGCCTTAAGGTTGGTTTGGTGTAATGGGACAAATTTGTGACTTTATGAAGTCATAAAAATGCTATTTTTAAGTGGAATGTAAAGTGAGCAGCATCTGCCTAAAGTTTGTAAAGACTCTGATTCTTCAGCTCATCTCTCAAGAGTGTGAAGCAGCAGAGGGGAAAAACCTTATTAGTTAAACACATTACAAATTATTATTGAGTCCCTGACTTGTTTTATTCATTTTTAATGCAGATGTTTGTGAATGTACATTAAACATAAGACACCCATTTCCTTTTTTCTTTCATGCTTTTTTTTAACCCCTTCAAAATAATGCTGAGTGTCCAAACCAGGATTTCGTGGTCCACTCATTTACTGCAAAACGAGCCCAAATCACCACCCCTCCACCACCATGCTTGACAGCTGGTGTGAGGCGTTTGTGCTGATATTTGGTTTTATTCAAACATCTCCACTATATTCTCCTTTGACCAAAGGACATTGTGCCAGAGGTCTTGCAGTTAGTTCAGATGCAACTTTGCAAATCTAAACTGTGATTCCAAGTTCTCCTGGCAAGTCTTTCAAGCAAGCCATACATGTTCAGTCATTTTCTAATTGTACTGTCATGAACTTGAACATTTAACATGCTAACTGAGGCCTGCTGCTCTTTTGACCTCTTGATGCTGGGACGCCCACTCCTGGGAAGATTGCGGCATTGCGTTAAAACACACCTGAATGCTCCAGATCATCAAACTGCAACATCTGCTTTAATAGAGGCGCTCACACTCACCGATGATAAATTAATCAAGTGTGTTTGATTAGCAGCACCTGGCTGCTACTTCCCCCTCTGAATTCCTGTGGGAATAGGACCGCAGTTTTCCAGCTAAAAATGCTAACAGGTGTGTATTTCTTCTTACTTGTTGGTAATAACAACAACAACAATAAAAGGAAACATATTTAATTATTTTTGCTCATAATTTCACCAATACAAAATTGAAGTAACAAAAAATCATAATTGATAGTCTGCTGCACGATAGTCAAATATGTTAATTATGTAAACTCATTAGTAATGTTGACATCCATATGAAATTACTGAACTCTTGCTGACCCCCCCCCCTCATCTAAGTGCATCAACTTTTTTTGTGCAATGTTTTACTGACATGAGATCAACCTTGCAACAAACTTTGCATTTGATTTACAGCAATTTGTTTCTGAGATTCTGAAAGAATCCACGAGAAACAATTCAGTGCAAAAAAAGATAAAAATCTAATGTAGTACAGTGTCAAACAATACACAACACTCATCCAGAAACAACTATTTTCATTTACATCACAGGAATGATAAAAATGGACTTTAAGTCAGCTGCTGTGAGAATAAAAATGTATATATAACAGAGACTCATCGGTTAAAGTAACATTACATTATGGTAAATTTTAAGCTTGTCAGTTTAGTTTGCGCAGGATAAATTACAACTGTATGATCAGAAGCAATAACCCTGCGTACGAGGTACAAATAAAATTCCCACCACTAGAGGGCGTTATTAGTCAAATTGAAGTACAAGTCCACCTCGTCACTTGGAGGAAAAATCACCAGAAAACTTTCCAAACTCAATGAAACTGGACCTTTGAAACCGTTCGCTCCACATCAGTTTCTCTTCTGGCCTTTGGAGTGTGAGTGTGTGTGTGTGTGTGTGTGTGACCTAAGGTAGAATCACACTTCACCATCATCCTACCTTCTTTCTCCAGTGTTCCCACACGGTGCGGTCCTCATCTAGAACACCGTAAGCCCACTGTAGAGGGTCATGTTAGGCCGTGATGGGACTACTGTGCTGCAGCTTGGCCAGTTGTGCAGCTGTGAGCAGCAGTATTCCAGTGAGGAGCTCCAGGCAGTAGGAGAGCCAGGCCAGACCGAGAGACCAGCCGAAGGAGGTGTGAATGTAGGCCAGACTCTCCTGCCCCACCAGCCTCTCCGTCTCAGCCAGCGCTTGGTTCGAGTAGATGATGTAGAGGCTTGCGCCGCACATAGTCAGCAGACCTGGAGGTTAGTGGAATATACACACATACAGGGAGAGGTAAGTAAGTTCAGGGTCTCTGAACTCCTGTCCAGGGTGTACCCTGCCTCTCGTTTCTAAAAAGAAAATTTTGTATTTTTATGGAATGAAGGAACTGTTGCTTCTTTTGTACAAAGCACAAATTCTCCATTGTCAATCTGACCCAAACAGTCCTGAGAAGAAAACTATGAAAACAGGTTTAATAAACTGCAAAATCCATCTCTGAACTCCGAGTCGTTTAAGTCTGAGACAAGAAACTGATTAGAGTTAGTTTGATCAACTCTGTGTGTATTTACCCTGAGTTAAGTACACGTGGGTGTAATTAAAGAAATCCATCATCCATGATACCATGCTTCACCATGACAACAGGTACATAAAGAGCAGGGCCTCCATTTTCATCCACGGGTGTCAATGTGGACCATGTTATTTCATGTATCAGGATTTTTACATTTTTATTTCTTAAGCACTTTCAGATGCAGTAGTTTTTAGTCCTGCTGCTTCGTCTTTTCTCCTCCTCTTGTCCACTGCACACCATGCATAGATTTTGGAAATCACCATGTTGGTGCAAAAATACTATTTGCCTGTCAGACTTAGGCCTTTGGCTTAAATGTAACTAAAAGAAATGTTCCAGTGGTCTTGAGAAAGATTGGTCAAGACCGCTTTTAAAAAAATGACAGGAAAGGCTGGATTCATGGAAGCAAAAACAGTGGTTACTTTTAGTGCAGTTTTAGCCTCATTCACTCACAATCATCTCCAACAAATGCCAACATGGTTATTGTATCTCAAGCTTGGCTGCTACAGCAACACAAACCTAATGCCTGATCACAGCCGCCTTAATGTCCACAGAGTGACAGAATTTGAGTGATGCAGACGCTATATTTGATTCTGAGCTGATAATTAAACTCGTTATAAAAGAAGTCAGGCTAACTGGGCTTTCAGTGTTTAAGAGGTAAATCACCCGCAAAGCAAATATGTGCTTTGACATCAACTGTATGAGTTAGGAAATGAAATCGAGGGTCAGACGGCTGCTTCGGGTGAAGCAGGATGAGGAGGAGACGGTTCTTTTTGGGGAGTAAAGAAAAAAACTGCCAGAACAGGTTATGTTCAAAAAGTCTTTTCCCTCAGTGACTAACCTGGGTTTGAGTTAGCTCTCTCTACAGAACTGAAAACCTTCTGCTGTCCCTTCATTCAAGTTTAACAAACCCAAACTTTACAACAAACTTGCTTCCTGAGTCGGGGGCCCTGGGGGAAATAGATAAAGAATATTCCTATACGGACCTGCAATGAGTTTGGCCCCGGCGTCAGAAGTGGCAATAAATTATACACCCTGTTGAGGAGGATAACATTTTAGAAGCAAACACCTGCACAAGCTGGCGTCGTACTCCGGCGATTCGAAAGCGGAAATTTGTTGTAGTCAGAGCTGAGGACAGAAACATGCAGCTGCCCAGAATCTCATATTATAAAACACAGGAACAGCACTGACGCATGGATTGTCTGCTATTCTAGTCATCAGAGACCAGACCGAGACACACAGTGTTGCTATTGGAAACCCTTTTAATTCTGACAGCTTGCTACTGGTTTTAAGGGGATGCAAATGAAGCTACCCAGGGCGGGACTAATAAAGATTTTATTACAATTACACCCAAAGGTGCAACAAACTAGGAATATGATGAGGAAGCTGCATCTGATGCCTCATTTCTATGCGCTTTGCCAAGAAACAAATGGAGACACAACCGGGAAATGACTGAAGCACAGTGCACACAGGAAGCACAGGTTTGTCTCATCTCTGTCGTGGTAGTCAAGTGATGGGATAACCTCTGAGAACAGTCATGTAAACAGCTTTGTTAATTGAGCAGATAGCTTAAAAACTACTGATATATTTTATTCATTGTAAAATTTCTGTTTTTTCTTTTTCCTGTAACAAGAAATGAGCATCACGGAGGTTTAGGTGGATACATTTTTAGGCGTGCAACTTATTTTGTCTTCCACTCATCCAGTTTCTTTAATATATTTTTTTAAAGACACACTACACACCGTGCAGATATGCTAAGCTTCAGCCAATAAGTCTTTTGGAATCACTGCAAACTCACTGATAATTCATTCTGAAAATACTCGGGCATTGGATGTTAATTAAATCCTTGCAATTAAGTCAGGAGCAGCAGAGCGCCGAACAACAGAGCAGAGCGGCAAAGCCGGAGGAGAAAGAGATCCCTGGCTTGGAGGCTGAGATCTTTCAAAAGTCAGACAGTCAACAAGTCTGCAAAGTGACTGGTCTAATTCAAGCTTTTATTTCATTCCACACTTAACCATGTGCTCCTCATTAAAGTGAGGCCATAAAGAGCCTATGTGTTTGTTTATCACAAGGTCCTTTTTATGGAGGTCATAAGGTTTTGGCAGAAGAGCGCCCAAGAGATCCAGAAGCTCAGGCGCTACGTTTATGCAGACAAGAATAACTGAATTACTGGAAATAGCCAGATTAAAAGAATGTCATTAACAGTAATCCAACTACCTCGAACGTTCAGGGTTTCTGACCGACTAAACTCATTATCACAGCGGGTGCATGGCGTCTTAACACTGTTTTAGTTGTGATCTGATTGCCATGATTATTACAGCTTCTTGTTTTTATTTATTTATTTATCTGTTAATTCTGTTACTTCTGGACACGGATTCAATGCACACAACAACTCCGCGGCCTGTAACTGCTTAATTCAAAAGTCAAATGAGTAATTCGGCTCTAACTGAGTTGTTCTCACTCAGATCATGTTCTGAATTTGGATCATATAACCAGGTTCAACACTTTACATGACAGCTGCAGCATTTTGAATATTATCTTTATCTTGTTTGTCTCTTTCAAAGCTGGTCTCTGGGCTCCTCTGGCCATCTTCTCGAGGTAAACAGACCTCACTGACCTCACCTTAATGAGAACATATCCTTTTGAGGAGAGTTGCTATAAAGCTTTACACTTCATTAAATGCTTTTGACTTTTGAAGCAGGAACAATAGTTTTAGTAATTATGTTAAATCAACCAATCACGTGGCAGCAATCTGACGTTTAGCTCAGAATGGAGAAAAAAGTTGATTTAAGTGACTTTGAATGTGACATGGCTCTTGGTGCCAGACGGCTTGGTCTGAGTGTTTCAGAAACTGCTGATGTAGTGGGATTTACCCACGCAACCATGTCTAGGGTTTACAGGGAGCATCAGCAGCTCTGACTGCTGCTGCTGGTGTAATGGTTTGATCTGGCGCATTTTGGGCCCCTTAGTACCACAGCCTACCTACCATGCCCATCCGTTTATGAGCGCATACAGTAATGGCTGCTTCTAGTAGGATAAAACACCATGTCACAAAGTTCAAATCATCTCAAACTGGTTTCTTGAATAGGATAATGAGTTAAATGGCCTCCTGCAGCAACTGTGTGATGCTGTCATGTCAGCACGGATGCATGTTTGCAGCACCTTTTTTGAATCTGTGCCATGACGGATTCAGGCAGTTCTGAAGGCAAAAAAGGGGATCTCTCTATTTATTTGTGCCACATATGATTCATGCCCGGTATTTGTAATTTTTCTGCGGCCTAAGTGACTCATGTGCAGGTCTCAGGAGGCTTTAGAAAAAGGGACAAACACAATGAATGCATAAAAATACAAAGTATTGGACACGTTTTGATTGATTTGCGCGACTGTGCAGTCCATTTAGATCTTCACGCTCTCTGGGCTGTGGGTTTGTGTTCTGCGGACGCACAAAAAACCTTCAGAACTAAGTGTTTTCGGTTTTCAGTGGCTTCTACTGCGAGCTGGACCTGACCTTCGCCCTGCCCGAGCAAGTAAATGAAGTGAACCCGAACTTACTGCAGATGAAGAAGTACGATGCCGTGCCGGTGAGGAGCACCGGGCTGCGGGCCAGCGAGCTGACCAATCCGCAGATGCCCCCAAAGAGCAGCAGGACCAGGCTGAGAGGAAGCATCACCACGATCGCACTGTGCATGTCTGGGTATAAACAGATGGATTATGGAGCATCAGTGAAGTTATGGCCGTCTTGACAGTGAAAGTTCATTAGCAGAAAATCTGGTAGCGTTTCGTAAAAGCTGGACGTGGACTCACTCAGCAGGCGCAGCTCAGCCTCAGATAACCTGGAGTAGTCCGCTGTGAACGAGTCGATCGAGTCCGTCTGGATCTTCCCACCTGAATGTTACATTTAACAGCGGGAAACAAACACATCCGGTAACAGCGAGGTTATTAAAAAAGCTCGGCTGTGAGCTTACAGTAGATTTCGAGGCAAAGTTAAGGGAAAGCAGCAGCCTACCTTCGTTGATGCTCCAAAGTCCTGAGTGGGAGCTCAGGTTCTCAAAGTCGCTGATATTCACGGGATTCATTTCTATAATGTACCAATAGTCGGTTCCGAGGGAAGTGGCCAAAAAGGCGAAGCTCAGAATCCCGCAGATGCCCGCTGTGATCACGAAAGCGCCAAAGGATACCTTCATCCTGCACAGGTGACGTTAGGACGCGCGTAAACCCGATGGCTTCAGCTCATGCGTAACGGAGGGCTCCTGGTGTTGATTCGGTCTTTGGCGTGTTTACGCGCTCATCGCGGCGGGTAAAAACAATCAGGAAATCTAAAATAAAACCCCCCCAATATATTAATTATTACAAACAGCGATGGAAATGAACTTCTCTTTTCCGCGAATGAATAAAGTCACAGCGGCAGAGAGATAACAGCCTGTCTGAGCAGCAGCAGCAGCTTCTGCCTGGGAGGGAGTCGGATTCACTGAAACGCGCACATTTACGCAAACCACGGAGGGAGCAAATAACAGAGAATTAAGAGGCTGATCTCATTTGTGTTTGGATAAAATGACAACGATGCATAGATCAGAGAAAACCTTTCCTCAGGGTCGTGCTGAGGTTTGAGAAAACTACCAAACACCAGAGAGGCTCAATTATGGCATTTATATAAAATCTTATTGATAAACACGGACCTTTCCAGTGTAGGATTTATGTCTAGTAGATTAAAAACACCACCATGAATAAATGTGGTACACACAAGTTTATTAAAAGAGAATGCATAAAAAACACATACGTCAACACAACAATGACTGACGGCACACAAAGAAAACATGAAAAATTTGGTGAGCAACAAGTCAGTCATTTGACAGCTGCAATTATTCTCTCTCAAACACACACACACACACACAGCTCAAGCCATTCATCTGTCGTGTCACTCCTCTCCCGTGGCCGTCTTGATGATATCTGCTCGCCTCAGTTTGGCTGCTTCTTCAAACTTGGTGATGTTCTCGTTACAAGATTTGTTCTGTGAGCAAAGGAGAGCGACTGCAGATCAGTATAAAGGCCGAGGCGCCTTGTTGCCGCAGAAATAATCATCAGACATTATTCTGCTCAGGAAAGTGATCTGCTTATCAAACATGTCCAAAGAAAGTTAAGAAAAAGATGAGCAGTTTAACTGGGTAAATCGAACGTCATACAAATCAACACAAGCAACTGGTCCCTGCAAAGAACGTACAAGGATGATCTTGTGCTTCTCTTTCTGCAGCCTGAAGAATTCCTCCACGGTCAGCTCTTCCACTTTTTTCTTCAGGGCGATGAAGTGGCAGGAGGGGGAATGAGATTTGTGCTCCTTTCTGGCAAAAAGAGGGACGAGGAAGAACGATTCAACATGAGGTGCTGTAAGCATGCAGTCACAAAGACTTGTATGTAACTGAAACATGACAGTCTTGGGAATTATGACAGTAAGCGCCAAAATAGGATTTCAAAAAATCCGCAGGAGAGGAACATGTGGTCATAAGTAAACGTATGCTGAAGGAAAGGCTGATGGGAGTCAACAGCTATTACAGGAGAAAGGAAGGGGGAAAAAAACACCAAGTCTCAACCAGCTTCTCCTTGACTATTTTAAACTGCAGTGCTTGTTGGCTATTTGGTCCACTACTTGTGTCACCAGATGTCCAACAAGCACGATTTTGTTACCGGCGAGCCAAAAAGTGGAAAATGACCCGGGGTTAGGACAGAGAATTCCGAGCTGCCATAAAATTTCAGCAAGAATCATTTGGCAGCATTACTGAAGTTTGGGGAAAATAATACTGATTATGATGATGTATTGAAGACAATTATTAACTGATTTATTAATGACTTGTAAAAACAAGAACTTAAACTGATGGAAGAAATTAAGCTGGGCAAATCTTGGGCACTTATTTTTTATTTATGATCGATGAGCTCAGTGATGTGATGTGTGATCTTACTGTGGGTCATCCTCTGGCTCCCAGCCCTCCAGCTCTTTGAGGCAAAAGAAACACATGGCGATGTCCGGGCTGTTCTCTGAAGGGGTGTGGATGAAGCCAGCTTTAGCCATCTGCAGGAACAAATGAAAGAGTCATGTTGCAAAAATAAGTTCCCATATTCAGCTTTTATTTAATTAACCAGCATATTTCTCATTTTCATTGTATTGTATGTGCATCTTAAATTATTGAGCTCCAAATTGCATTTATCTTATCGCATCTTTGTTTTTTTTTACTTAAATAAGCTCATTCTTCTAAGTAACTTTAACTATATTGGATCCACTTAAAGTGCATTTCATTTTAGGTACACCTGTTCAACTGCTTGTTAACATAAAATCAGCCAATCAGACGACAGCAGCTCAACGCCTTTAGGCACGTCGACGTGGCCACGATGACCAGCTAAAGTTGAAAGTAAGCATCAGAATGGGGAAGAAAGGTGATTTGAGCAACATTGACAGTAGTATGGTTGTCAAATAACCACTCATTACAACCAAGGTATGCAGAATAGCTTCTCTGAATGCAGAATACATTGAACCTTGAAGCAGATGGGCTACACTGAGCTCATAAAATGTGGACCAGAGAAGATTGGCAAAATGTTGCCTGAGTCATGAATCTCAACTGGTGCTGTGCCATCCAGACGGTAGGGTCAGAATTTGGCATAAACAACATGAGAGCATGGTTTATATCAGCGGTTCAGGCTGCTGGTGGTGACATAATGGTATGGGGGCACATTTTGGGCGTATCGCCAACTGAGCATCATTTGGATGCCACAGCCGACCTGAGTATTGATGCTGACCATGTCCATCCCTTTAGAACCACTGATGGCAGCTTCCAGCAGGATAACTTGCCATGCCACAAAGCTCAAATAATCTCAAATTGTTTTCTTAAACAGAACACTCTACTCAAATAGCCTCCATTGTCATCAGATCTCAGTCTAATGGAGCACCTTTTTGGATGTGATGGAACGGCTGATTGACACCACAACCCGCTACTAGCGAGGCTCACCTAATAAAGTGACCGTGAGTATATATTACTGCACGGATTTAAGCATTTTTGATTGATTAAAATATTGTTCAGATGAATAAACGATGAAAACACCAGCTAGTTGCAGTTAATGTCTTGGTTTCTGCCTTTTTGGTGTGTAAATTTGCTCTCAATTGAGCACGTTAGGGACTATAAGCCAGTGCCAAACCGAGTTGTATTTGGGTAATTATTACAGCCCTCTAAGGTATGCAGATGGCGAGTCAGACAAACTGTATTATACTTAAATCACCCCAGCGAAAGTTTGGTTGGTAGTTGTTTTTAGCTGCTTTCGTACTGTTAGCATGTGAGCTTGTCTGCTCACCGTCTCCAAACAACCGTTTCAAATATTAACTTACGTTTTCCGGCGTGCACTTACAGTCTTCACCGAAAGGCCAGTCCTCAAACGTTTTTAGCCTATTCTCAAATAAGTACATTTTAATATCCTCATCGTTGTATGGGTCCATTATAGTTAGCTGCCGTCGCCCGAATCTTTGCGCTACTACCTTAAAAACCGAACTACTTTTCAAATTTTAGCGTCTCTAAACTTCCGCTGTTCTGATTGGCGGCCAGTCTTCTTCGTCTGTGTATTATGAACACAAGCGCGCCACCAAGTGTTCTTGATGGAGAGAGCAAATGATTCAAATTATCAGGCAAATGTGCCCAAACTGTAGTTTAAAATAATCATTATAATAATAAAAAGTCAAATTACTCCCATTCTATTCCCTCCTCCGTGAGCACGAGTAAACTTTAAATTTCAGCATCTGTTGTCCTAGCGTCCCACTTCCGCTCTTTTATCATGGGTAATGTAGTTCGTTACGTTTATTGGTCAAAAACGCAACGCGCGGGACTTTTTTTTTAGAATGGGGGACATCCTCTGTCAACAACCGGTTCACCTTCTCAACCTCCAAAAGCGCTCACGTTAGCGTCCCTCCCTGAGCTGAGAGTACCAGCAGTGAACGTCTGCCTCTCCCGGGTCGTAGTTATGGAGGGACGGTGTGCTGTCGAGACTTGGGCACAGTTAGGGTTTTCGGAAGGATCTAGTAAAAGAAAGATCCTCTGTGGTTTTGGAACTGATGTTTTCATCTGCACCGGCACTGAGGAGATCTATGTCTTCAGTAAGAGCGAGAAAAAAATAACGGCAAGTATCCGGTTTGCACGGATCAGACATAAGCTGCACTGCGGGGTCATCCCTCTGTGCTTATCATACTGTCTCGCTTTATATTGTGCTGTTTGTAGGCTGTCCTCCAGTTACCTGGTCCTGTTTGTGACCTGGTTGGAAACCATGACAGGCAGCTAATCTATGTTGCATGTAGGAGTGGAGTTTACTGTGTCAACTTACAGTTTCTGCTACACAGGTATGAGCCTTCATAGTCAGATTTTGATAACCCTTTTCTAATTCACGCATCAAAACTCTCCACGTGTTATTCAAACCAATGTCAGATGCAATGTGTGAAATATGACCTTTCATCTCTGCAGGGATCAACGCTCTCAAGCCAATACATCCTCCAATCCAGCTGAGCTGAAAGTCTCCCCCGAGCTTCTTGTCATTGGAGCAGATGGACTGTCATCTCTGCTCCTCGTTGGCTCTGTGCTCCTGACCCTTTGCCAGAGAGACACCTCCTGGCTGTTGACTTTGTACAAAACACCCACGCAAACAGTGTCCAGCTACGAGGAGGTCGGTTTCTTCAGTCTGCCGCTGATCTCTGTTGTTGAATGTGGCGACGCAGAGTCAAAGACAGGACCGAGAAGGAGTTCTGTGCTGATTTGCGTACATTGTGGTGATGTGGCAGCACCGTCTTCCTCCGCCACCTCGGTGAAGTCAACTGCAGCTGAAGGCCACTTGCACCTGGAGCCTCTCCTCTTCAAACTGCTGTTTGGAGTCGAAGCTGCCCTCGCCAAATCCCCGGTCATCCTTTGCGGCCTGCCGGACGGGCGGCTGTGCTTCCTCCCTCTGCGTCTCCCCGGGTCGCGACTTCGAGTTCTGCACAGCCTCGAGGAGCCGGTCTGTTTTGTCGGAGCATCCGTTGTCATGGAAACGGGCCACTCGCAGTGCTTGGTTGCTGCGGGTGAACAAGGCAGAGTGGTCCTGATCAAGACTGACAAGGCAGAGGGAGGCAGCGTTGTGGCTGGTTTTACTGAGGGGTGCGTACCGGGGCCTGTGGTGTGTGGCTGTGTGGATAAAAGCTGTCTTTACTACAGCACTGGGTCAGATCTGCTACGGTTGGATCTGTCAGAGGGATCATCTCGGAGGGAAAGCAAAGGAAGAGGGGAAGATGCACCGAGCATGACAGCGGCTGTCCTTCAAAGCCCCACCAGTTTAAATGTGTGCAGAGTCATTGCCCTAGCTGAGCCTGCATGCAACGCTGCAGGTGAGCAGAATAGAAGTGCTGACTTATTATAAATTTAGCTTCAATGTGCACTTCAAATTAGTCCACGTGCACGCTGTCTTAACATGCATGTGTCCAATAACAGTAACTGCCTATAGCTGTTGTTTGATTCATAGAAATCATCTCATAAATTTATGTAACTCTTTCTTGTATTCTGGTTTAAACTCTCAAATTATTATTTTTTAAACTCTAAAAATGGTTCCTGCACATCAGGTGACGTTGAGCTGCTGGGCGTGTCTGTCAGAGGGCAGCTGCAGAGGATCAGGCTACCTGTGAGGAGAGAGGATGCAGGATTGTGTAAGCTGCCTTCCACACAGGTGGGCCGCAGTGTCAGGGACCTGCTGTCTGCCATCGGGGACGTTTGCGAAAGGTATACCCGACGAAACATTCGACTGGGAGTGAAAGGCAACATTTAAATGAAACAATTTAAATGCAGCAATTTGTAAATGTCTGTGGTTTTTCCTCGTTACAGAGCGTCAGTGCTGAAAATGGCCATCAAATCCAAAAACCAGATTCTGCGGCATCTGAATCATGTGGTCAACATCAGTTTCCTGCTGATGTCCAATGAAAATACTGACGTTCCCGTTCAGGAGAAACCACTCAGATGTCACGCCGAGACCAGCTGGAGCCGACTTCTTCAAGAAGACTCCTTGAGCCTTGTGTGTGTCCTGCATAATTCAAGTCCTTTTGTCCTGGAACAAGGCTGGACACTGAGCATCACCGTGTTCCCTCTGTCCAGTTCTTCCTCTGCAGGAGGGGAAAGCTCCTCCTCCAATTTTTCATTCCCATTCCACAACCTCCATCCAGGAGAAACCTTTGAAGTATCTCTGCCTGTAGCAGACGCAAGCGACGCGTCCTTCCCCATGACTGTGAGCTGCTCACTCGTCTTCTCACTCTCGAGTCTTCTGGGAGAGGAGGAGGAGGCGGCGGCGAGCTTTCCGAGGTGTATCAGTTTGCCCTTGACCACACTGACAGTGGACTGGCTGCACGCCCTGCAGGTGAACGGTCCCACGGCTACCCACAAGATGGATACAGCTCAGCCCAGCAGCATCGCGGCAGATACCATTCAAACCTTTTTAAGCTCACGCCAGCTCAGGTGCAGCGGTAGAACGGACAGAGGAGGAGAAAGTGCTTCAAAGCCTGAGCTTGAGAAGTATTCGGCGAATGTACGGGTGTCATCGGAGTTCCTGACGGATAATTTCGAAGATCTCTGCCCTTCTTTGCTCGAGTGGCTGTTGACCGAAGAACTCGGAGGAGTGAAGTCGGGATACCAAGGAGACAAAATTGCTTCGAACACCTCAGTGGTCCACGCTCGTGGTCCAAACGGAGCATCAGTGACACTGACGGCAAAAGAGGTGAAGCATTATCTAATCTGATATAATCACACATGTGTGTGTTTTGCATCATCAGCATCATTGCTCCTGTATTCTCCAGACAAATGTGGGGGAGGAGAGCACAGGCAAGGAGGCCACAATAGATGTTCAGATCGAGAGCTCGTCTGTAGCAGCGGTGTGCGGCCTGCACCATGCTGTGCTGCGCCGCATACAGGTGCGTATTACTGCACTTTAAGCCTTAAGAATCATGTTTTATGTCCCCGTTTTCAGACGGACACAGAAGAATTTCGTTTTAAATTCTTTGACTTTTCCCTCTGTTCCCTGACACAGACTCTGCTGCAGAGAGCTGCAGAGAAAGCTGCCTCTACAAGGAATGTCCAGATTTCAGGATTAAGGCAGGCACTGCAGCGGGCCGAGGTAGGTGGGGCTGCGCTCGACGATCAATCCTGAAAATGGCAAAGCCCAGAAAGTGTGTTAAATGTGGTAAATTGTCCAGCTATTTGTTCCATTAGTTGAATTAATTGAATAGCGAGACTTTAGGGGTTGCCATGTCTGCAGCAGTCTTAAGATTAAAGCTCCTTATGTCCTCTCTGTGCTAACAGATCCAGCAAAGTCAGATCTCGGGAGCCTTCGGTGAGGTCATGTCCACAGTGCAGAGAACCCGACGGCTTCTCAGCGTTTACCAAGAACTCAGACAAAATCCTCTGCGCGTAATGTAACACCCACACAGCCGCTCTGCTGTTGTGTAATCGGACGTTGCTGCCAGCCTTTTCCGTGGTGCAGAGTACGTGCAATGTGTATAATGTTTAATAGGAATGATTATTTTGGTAATTCACATGACAATAAATTCAGTGGCGTTTACACTCCTGTAAATTTGCTCCTCTTCATGTTTATTCCCATGCAAGCTTTTAGTTTCCGATTATTAATATTTTACTGCACAACCCAACCGCTGAAAATTTCTCAGAGACTTTGCTCCATATTCATATGGTAGCATCACAAAATCCATCGAATGATGTGAATCTCCTGCTCCACCACATCCCGAAGGCGCTCTGTTTCGCTTGAACTGTGGAGGCCGTTTGAGTTCAGCGAGTTCACCGTCATGTTCAAGAAACCAGTTTGAGATGATGTGTGATTATTGATGTGGTGTGTTATGCTGCTGGACGCAGAAGATGGGCCCACTGTGGTCATAAAGGGATGGACACAGTCAGCGGCAATGCTCAGGCAGGCTGTGGTGTTTAAACGATGCTCTGCTAATTGGTACTGAGGGGTGCATCAAGAAGATATCCCTCACACCATTACACCACCTGCAGCAGCCTGAACCTCTGATGGAGGTAAGTCTGACCCTACCATCCAACTGTCCAGTTTTGATGAGGCCCACATGCACTGTACCCTCAGCTTTTGGTGTTCGGTGTGGTCTTCTGCTGCTGCTGCAGCCCATCTGCTTCAAGGATCGATGAGTTGGGCATTCCAAGATGCTCTTCTGCAAACCTCGGATGTAACAGTTGGCTACGTGAGTCACTGCTGGACTTCTATCAGCTTGAAGCAGTCTGGCCATCCTCATGTGACATCAACAAGGCAGCAGTGAGTATTTTCTCTTTTTCAGACCCTTCTCTGTAAGCATAGAGGTGGCAGCTCTTTTTTGATCAGCGGTTTCTGACCTCGGCAGGTGAGACGGTGCTTCTCAAGCTCGCTGCCTCAGTGTCACTGCTGTCTGTTTAGGTTCTGTTATGATGACGAGGCGATTCCCACTCAGCTTAGCAATTAATGAATGATTATCCTGTTACAGTTTAAAGGCGCGCGTCATCAATAGGCTTTGCCTTGAAAATAACACATCAAAGAAGCTCCTGCACGAAGTGAATAAATGGCTCTAGATTTTTGTTATGGATAGAGCAGATTATCTGGATCATGTTGGCCATGTTGTGAGCTGACTGATTACACCATGAGCCCGTTAAGTTTCTAGGTTCAGAAATGGATTAGTGAAATTTTAGTTTGGTCACTTACAGTCAAAAATAATCTGCTCCTAAGAAGGTTTTAATATTAGATAAATATAACTTCAGGTGAACAACAACACATATTACACCATGTCATTATTTGACAAAGGCTGAGCCAAACTGCAGAAGCTGTGTGTGGAAAACTAAGTGCAGCCGTATGGCTTCCTCAGGAATTAAGAGGGTAAGTAGCTGACAGCTGACAGCAATGATCTTAAAGAATGAACTGAAGCAACATTTAAAGAAGAGCGGGCCAAATTTCCTCCATAAAGATGTGAGACACAGACATTGCTGCTAAAGGTGGTTCTAAAAGCTACTGAATTATGGGGCTGTGCTTAGTTTTCACACACTTCTTCTGCAGTCTGATCCTCCTGCTTTTAGACCCACGAATGAACACGTAAACGCATAAACAGAAAATGAGAATTTATTTGCTTAAATTCAAGCAGAGCAAAGAGACAGTGACAGTTCTCACCAGGACATTTTCTTTCTGTTAAATAACAATAACTGTTATCAATAAAGAACTGGAGAAGAGCGAGAAAGTCAGTAAGCAACTGACCAGTGTGCCATAATTAGAAAACCAGCATCAACCACTTTCTGCTGCCTGCACGGGAGCAGCAACAGAAACACCTGCTAGCGTCAAGGTGTCAGCATTTTAACCCTCAAAGTCTGGCTCTGTGCTTTTGTGTTGTTTCTGTCCAATTTCTGGTGAGCACTTGTGATTTGCAGCCACAGTAGGAGTGGCGCACGGTGTGGTCTTCTGCTGCTGTAGCCCATCTGCTTCAAGCGTCTACATGCTGCATGTTCAGAGATGCTCTTCTGCATACCTCGTTTCTAATGAGCCGTTATTTGCGCTGCTATTTCCTTCCTGTGAGCTTCTCCTCACATCTCTGAGATCGACAAGGCATGAAATTGGTCATCGTTTTATTGACTCCTATGGCACTCTCACACAATGTATTACTGCTAATTTTGGTAAGATAATGGGAAGGAATCATATTTTCAACTTTTTAGGATACCCTTAGTTCCTGTAATTCTGATAAAATAGTTTTTACCTCAGCGACATGCTGCAAGGGGGGAAAAAGGCAAAATAAAAACCCCAGCATGACTCTCACTCTGTTTCTACAGGGAGCTTTTTTCTAACCTTGTCACTCTCATCTCCTAATAAACCCAGACAGTAGTACCATGCATGACTTCACCCCCCTTGAGGGTGACATCACTTCTTATAATGACTAGACTGTCTCAAATGGCACCCTGAGACACTTGACTTAATGAGTGAAAAGTACCATTACATGCCCACACTACAACTTTGCTGGCTTGGGGTGGTAAAAAGATAAAGATATAGGTGGAAACAAAGGTGATACAATAAAAATACATTTATGCCATTCTAATATCTAAATCTGACAAAAATCATCTTTTTGTTCTTTAAGACATCAACTGTTCATTAATACTAATTGCTGTAATCCTCACGCAAAACACTGTTCAATCGATTAAGATTGCCTTGGCCCAATATATGCCATATTCTCTTCACTCGCCTAGTTCTCCAAGCCTCTCTCATTACTCTTTGCAACAGGAAGGAGAAAACAAACTGTGGTTTAGTCACATTAAGCAGTTAATGCCGCCAACGAGAAGAGCGGGGATTCAAATTTGGGCAAATATTGCTTTGCATTAATACTCCCAGAGGGCTGAGCTGCTCACACTGAGTCCATCTGCCTTCAGTGTGCCTCCCTGGTCTCCACGCAGGTATTTGCCATTCTTGCCGCGGATGGCGAGGCGGCCGTGCTCAAGGAGCTCCAGAGTGAAATCCTCAGCGACCTCTCCATCCGAGCACACCAGCCCGGCACTGTTCACGTACCAGAACCGGCCATCAGCACCTGCAGGGTTTAAAGGAAGAACATAAAAGTCAGACAGAAATGGAGGGAAACTAATTAAGCTTGCTTTTTCCAGTTTGAGTGGGTGAGTGGGTCTGACCTTTAATATGGTAGGCTCCGTTGCTGAACTGCAGGGTGAAAATGTCATAGACGGATCTGCTGGCATCCAGTGTGTTGGAGTTTCTGTGGCGGCAGATGAACCCATTCTCTCCTCTGAGGATCAGTATGGGCCGGTTTATTAGTTTCAAAGTGAACTGTTCATCACCTCCTGGTGAAAGTCAACATTTAAGTGATCAGGAAAAAAAACCCACAAGACATGTAAGAGACATCTTTTCGTTACTAAAGAGACAAGCTGAAGGGAACGGAGAGTCTCCTACCTATGGAGTCACTGACAGCGACTAACTGGCCATTCTTCTTGGTACAGATGTATTTGCCATTGCTGGCTTTTAGTGCCACCTTGTGGCCGAGCCACTCCACTGAAAACATGGTGTTAGCTGACCTGCGGTAGAAAAGATTTCAGGCTCAGTTCTGTGTGGTGTTTAGTGTGTAAAATAAAATGAAAATGGGACATGCACCCATACCAGTCATTTATCATTATACGGCAGTGAAAATAATTATTTGATCACCTGTTAAATTTGTATGTTTGCTCACGTACAAAGAAATGAACACGATCTGATCTTTTTATGGTGGTTTCAATTTAATAGAGAAAGACAGAATATCAACCAAAGCCAGAAAAATTAAATAAAAGTTATAAATTGACTTTTATGTCATTGAGTGAAGTAAGTGTTTGATCCTGTACAACAGCCAGAATTCTGGCTCCCACAGATTGGCAGTGTGCCCATGTGACACACAGATTACAAGCAATCAATCAGTTATGGATAATCTTGATCTCAGCTCGTTATGTGTGTAAAGCACACCCGTCCACAGCATCAGTTTCTTCCATTGCAACCTTTGCACCACTGTGGTGGAGACCACATCCAAAGAGCTGTCTAAGGATGTCAGGGTCACATAAACCTGCACAAGGCTGGAATGGGGTACAAGACCATTGGAAAGAAACTTGGGGAGAAGGTGACAACAGTTGGTGCAATTATTTGGACAGAAGACCTATAAACTGATAATCAATCGCCCTCGGACTGGAGCTCTATGAAAGATCTTGTCTCTAATTCAACAGGTCAATTAATTATTTCCCCAAATGCATTTGATACACCTGTTTGTCATCTCATGCACGCGTGCATGCAAATATCCCTGTCATTTTAACCCGTCCATCTTAACAGTCACTTCTGTTACAAAGAATAGCATTTATGTAATATAAAATGTAGAACTGATACATGTAAATGATAACTGTACTCATTTTGTTCCATACACCATATAAAAGACGTCACTTACACTTCAGTTGCAGTACACTGGATGCCTCCATGAGCCACCAGAGCCCAGCAGTCCCCTTGGCTGGTGCGGAAAGTGCACTTCTTGGTTTCCTTGTCAATCTCCATCTGAAACGTCTCCATGTCTGTCTCGTCTTCCTGATTGGCTGCAAGGCTCACTCCTGGGAGAGACGAAATAAATACATGTAGTCACAGTTATTATGCTTTATGTGTTGCAGAAACACCAGGATTGTAAAGGAAGTTGCACTGATTTGTTTAGCTTGGCCTAGAAAAGATTTGGTAATTATGTCTGTTCCCGTTATTTTTTTTAAATCTCTTAAACTGCACCCTTGATCAGACACGCCGAGCACAAATGTCTTCCTGAGGGTAAATACATTCTCAGTGATTGCACTTCTGGATGCAGTTCTGGAAAGACTATGCAGGAAATAAAAAAAATACAGCAGTGCAGGAAGATGCTTCTGACAGTGAAAGTGTTTTCAGGTATTTCTTGAGAGACAACGATGCTCTGCGCTGATTACACCGACACCACTCAGCACCTGAACAAAAATCTCACCTGTGATCGACTAACATTTTATTGAAACCTCTCGGAAATCAGTTTTCTTAGCATTTTTATTGCTTACGCATAAAACACAAACGGCTGTGACGAACTCAAGCTAAGACAAACAAACAAAACTTCCTTCTCCGATTGTGTGGTTTTGACTTCCAGGTTCAGAAGCAAACAGACCGTTCGTTTCTTGTTTATATATATATTTTAGTTCTTTTATTTATTCGTTTTTCTTCGATTATCAGGCCCTGACATTAAGACAATCCACATTTTAGCATCATCATGAACGCAGACAGCTCACAGAGGGCTAAAGCCTAAATTAGATGCATCTCTGAGTATTCCCAATACATTTTCCTAATCCTTTAACACTAATCTGCATGCCTCTTATCTCTTCCTGCTCTATTCCCTGGTCACCTTCATCCCTTCCCCCATCTTTCCCTGCGTACCCCCTGACCCCCTCAAGCCCCACCTCCCACCATCACCCCACCTTCGGCCCCGTCGGTCTGCCCTCCTCACAGCGGGGCTCTGATATAATCAGCTTTCGAGTGCTACCCGTCCAATCCCTCAATCCCCTCAATAAAAGAATAAAGGAAAAACAGGAAGAGAGCAGAGGATTTTATGGCCTACACTTCGCAGGATGTGCAGATAATTATCGAACCCTTTCAAACCTCAAGCTTGAAGGAACCACGGATGACAAGGCATGGAGAGAGAGCACCCTAAAAATGCCCGATGCATCCACGTTGACCTTCTGTGGTGTTTTACATATCTCGAGGAGCCCACAGCACAGTTTAGTTCTGCATAAACTGTATGAGACTTCTCAGATCTTCGGGTGCAGATCTTTTAACTGTTCCCAGAATGACATCCAAGAGTGCTGAGGGTGCTTTCAGGTACAGTGTGGCCCTGTGCTTTGGAACAAGCTGCCTCCTGACCTGAGGTCAGCTGCAGCTGTGTCTACATTTAAAAACAACTCAGAACCTTTCTATTCCTGCAGGCTTACTGTTAACAACTGTGTGTGTGTGCGTGCGTGTGTGTGTGTGCTAAACAGTGCTAAACAAGAGGAAATAAATCAGACTGGACAAGCCATTCTAAGCACTGTGGGGTTTTGAGCTTTCTGACACAAGAATGCTAACATGAGTGCATGCTGAATCAGCATTATTACTTATTTGCTGAGCTGTTAACTGAGAGCTAAGCCGGGTTTTGTAGTGAACTGACGTAATGGCTTCAACCCATGACAAGCCCAAGAACACAGTGATCAGCGATGCCCCCAGAAACTCGTAAGAGGACAGTACAAGTATTTTTCTTTATTGTTTTTAAGTTCAATGCGAGGGCCTGGCTCCGGCTGACCGGAACCAGCCTGTGCAGACCCAAGAAGCTTCAACTGACAGCTGTTTGCTCAACTAATTTGAGTCAGTGAACTGGAGCTCTATTTCTTGGGTTGCTGGACTTTGGAGCGAAACCTACTCTGAGGTTATTTGTGCAAACAAAAAGCCTCATTGTGGAGGAGTAAAATTATATTATTTTATTTGCATGTTAGTGCTAACATAACAGGGCAGTGACCAAAACGAGGTTTTGGTGGATGTTGATGGCAGTTTCTGGGGATTCAACTGATAAAGCCTAAATCACACAGGCCGAGAGACCAGTCAGCGACTGACGCTGGGAAAGAAAATGCACGTTCCCCGACTGGTGCTGGTGGGCAAAAACCTCTTTCCCATTGCTTTAGTCTCCATCAGGGCTGGATCAGCAGTTTGGCGCTGACATCCTGCTGCAACCAACACATTTCAAAAGGTGCCATTTTTACTTTGAAGGCAAACGTCTCCATCACGTTAAGACATCAAGTGGTTAAAGGTTAATAACGGATGCAGTTTTTGTTGCTCCAGTCTACAGCCGAAGGTTCATGAGACTGTGACTCCCATCTGATTTAAGATTCTTTGTGGTATTTTTGCTTTAATTTCAAATCTGAGTGTAGGAGGGAGAGAAGGGGGCTGACACGTGACAAAGATGTCATGGTTACTGAGCTACTGGGATGGTTTAATCACATCTCATTCACACCCGATAAACGTGCTATCATGAGGTCTTACAACTGGTAAAATTATCATTGATCTTAAGTGCATTTGAAGCATAATTTTTAGCCCTTCTACTCTGCAGCTACGCCTGGGGGCCTATCACTCCCATTCTCTCTCATCCCAACTCAATGTCATGCTTTGTCTACCTATTCCATGTGCCCATTTCACACTAATTCAACCCAGAAATGATCCCCACACAGGGCTCAGCTGGGACCTCACAGCTGCTATCTGATAGATGAGAGAAGAGGAGACAGAGGAAGGAGAGAAGGATGAAGGGAGAGAGAGAAAGGGAGAACGGAGAGGGAAAGAGATTAGATATACTGAAATCCAAGCCAGCAATCTCAGGATAAGAAGTAAGATGTTGTCATCAAACAATAAACGCAGTACACATATCAGTACACTCTCTGGTGTATCTAGAGGACACACAGGTAGTGCATTCTTTAGGATCAGACCCCAGAACCAGCTCCACTTCCTGATGTTGTCTTGCAGAGCCTGCAAGTGGAGCAGGCCTAACTAATCCATCAACGATAGATGGCTCTGGCGTCAATTATTAATGGTAAGCTGATGCCACTATTCCTGTGTCCCTTATTTTCCCCTCTCTCTGAATTTGTCATCCTTAACAAAGACATTTTTCTTCTTTTTTTTTTTTTAACATTTCACTTCATTAATTTTTTTCTACTCCTTTTTCCTGAGCTCTTCGTGCCTGAGCGTGTTTACACCACGTATGCTTTTATGCGTACGCCAT
>VOQJ01031889.1:8674-20564 GCA_015052665.1 Apistogramma diplotaenia
GAAATGTTTTCTGTTTTAGCAGCAGCATAAGTGCGAGTCTTTCAGAATAACTCAGAAATGAGAAATTTAGTGAGATCTTCAGATGCAGTCTCTGCTTAGATGCATATAGGCAGAGAAACTCACCAGGTCTGTAATAAAAGTATTTTTTAACCTTTCATTATATATAAACCAGTCATTGCAGCACGAAGGTACATGATGTTGTAGATGTAAATGTTTACCATAAATACACAAAAGACGTATCCAGATCCAATAAAAGGAGATCACATAAGATGCTCCTGTGTGTGCTGTTAATACTGAATTCTGACTGTCTGCACTATTGTGTTCCTGAAGGGTTTGAGTGAAGGTCGAGCTTGTATCCCCCTGAATCAGAACAAACCTGAACGCTGTGATTTCAGAACTTTGGGCTCACGTCAGTCTCTGACATCACCAGTCGGGCTGATACAGAAGGAACAGATCAAATCTTTACTAAAGCTTTTTGTGGGGTCCCAGTTTTTCTTGCTGGTGATTGATAGGTTTCCTCACCTGATCTCCCGTTTCTGCAGACACAGGTTTTGGCACGACAGGAGGCTTTGGGGCATCTGCGTTTGGGACGACGACAAACACCGGAGGACTGTTTGGATCCACGCAGAATAAACCAGGTTCATCACAGCTCGTCTTTCATGTTCAAAGGTTTTTGTGTATTTAAACAACCATAAACGCCTGAGGTTGGAGTATTTCAGTCCTGCATGATGGGAATGAAGGCAATTAAATGGGTTGAGTCAAGCACTTATAACAGGTTAGCCTGCATAGATTAGCTTTTTGCCAACAGTCACGCCTCCTCTGAAACACAGCGTCTCTGATGCTCTGATGTCTTTGGCCTGTTCCAGTCAGTTCAAACCTTTAATTCATTATTTACATCTTGCTGTTTTTGTGTCTCATTAAAAGTTCCTTCTGCTAAATATCATCACTTCTGTATAACCGCATTAGCCTTTAGAGGCAGCTCAGTTATAAAGGGATGACACCTTTGTAAAGGTGTATGACTGAGCACTGTTGTCGCTCCTCCTCCAGGTGGACTCTTTGGGTCCAGCACGTTCAGCCAGCCGGCAACTTCGTCCACCAGCACGGGCTTTGGTTTTGGCGCGGCGAGCGGAACCTCCACCAGCCTGTTTGGCAACACTGGGACGGGCACCAGCGGCGGACTCTTCTCCCAGCAGAACAATGCTTTCGGCGCCAACAAACCCAACTCTTTTGGAAGTGAGAACCGTCCCGTCTTCATTGTTGGCGCTTCGTGGTTTCCATCTTTATGGTCCATCAGATAGATACTTTATTAATCCCAGAGGGAAATTTGAGACATCTAGTAGCATACCGAGGGACAGTTTACATAAAGATACAAGAAGTGTATATACGAAAAATTTGAATTAAAATACTAAAGTCAAAATATAAATAAAATACTAATATATAATAAAATACAGTATACATCAAACTATACTTGACTCTTGAGTAACTGATAGAAAGTGACAGTGCAATGAGCAGAGGGGTAGAAACTGACCCTCCACGGGGATGTTGACATCAGGCATGAAAAGCAGAAAGCTGAAGCAGAGTTGTAGTTCATGCGTTTTAGATGTATCAAAATAAAAAACTGTAAAAGCAGAAGATTCTGTACACGTCTGTCCGTTTGTAATGTGTCCTTCAGGCTTCGGGACGAGCACGAGCAGCGGCGGCCTCTTCGGCTCAACCAACACCACCTCCAACCCGTTCGGCGGGACTACGTCCCTGTTTGGGGGTTCGGGGTTTTCCGCTGCTCAGCAGCCAGGAACAACCGTGAAGTTCAACGTGAGTAAATCATCATCGCTCCAAACAGGAACTCCTTCTCTGTGGTGTTCTTGCCCTTCGTCTTCCTCCTCCTCTTATTAACCTTCTCCGATTTCTCACCTTTTTTGTGCTTCTTTTTAGTTTCGCTTTTTTTTGTATTAAATTGTTTTCCTTCTTTCAGCCTCCAACAGGAAGTGACACAATGGTGAAAGCAGGCGTAACCACGAGCATCAACACGAAGCACCAGTGCATCACAGCAATGAAAGAATATGAGAACAAATCTCTGGAGGTCAGTTTCCCGTCAGCTCTGTTGGTCAGTGTGTTTGCTTGTTTGTTGATCTTCCTCCTCTGCCTGCAGGAGCTGAGGCTGGAGGACTACCAGGCGGGCAGGAAGGGTCCGACCAACCCGATGGCAGCGGGAACTGGCAGTCTTTTTGCTCAGGCCACGGCCACCTCCAGCGCCGCCACCGGCCTCTTTGGCTCCACGGCTCCCAACCCCAGCTTCTCCTTCGGCCCGAACAAGAGCACCTTTGGAGCGCGTAAGTGGTTACCACGGTGACTGCAAAGATGAGAAGTGTTAATGTGAGCGGGTGAAGCAATATGTTGCCTCCTGTCTGTGTTCAGCGACTACCGGAGCTTTTGGTACGACCACGGGGGGCCTGTTCAGTCAGCAGAACCAGCAGCAGGCCAGCAGCCTCTTCAAGCCGTTCGGTCAGACCACCACCACCCAGAGCACCGGCTTCTCCTTCGGCAGCACCAACACGATAGGACAGGCCAACACCAGCAGCATGGTGAGATTATCTGTGCAGTCTGTGTGAATCAAACTTGACCTTCTCTTTAATTTGATTGCTGCCACTTTCACTAGTTTTCGTACAGGAAATATTTTGTTGGGTTTCTGATAAGACTTCTGTTTGTAGGTTAGAAAATGAAAATGCAGTAAAAATGTTTAAACCCAGCAGACTCACAGCAGAACGAGAGAAGCTGCAGATTTGGTTCGGCTTTTAAATAGTTTTTAGTGGGCACAGACTGAGGTCCGTTAATACAGTTTAGCTTCCCGTTAGCTTCAGTCTTTCGATAATTAAGAGACCTCAATATTGTTTCAAGTTTCACTTTACACCTAGTTTAGCTTTGCTCCCCTCTGACTTCCTGGATGTGGTGCAGCATGTATTCTCTTGACACTGAAGCTATTTTAAGTCCCAGTGAGGATGTCTGGATGTTTCTTCAGGGTTTGTTTGGGAACACGGCGGCGTCTCAGTCGGGCGGCTTGTTCGGCTCGGGTCAGACCAGCACCGCCACTGGTTTCGGGACAGCCTCCGGCCTGTTTGGCCAACCCAACACTGGATTTGGAAATGTCGGCACACAGGTCGGGACCAGATCAGACCCAATTATTGTCCAGTTCTGAATAAATGATGTGTGTGTCTGTCTGGTGTGCAGCAGCTCCTCCCCTTTCAGGGCGTGACTGTAAATGCTTGAACCCCCCCTGAATATAGTTTGTTACATGTCGCACAGCCTATGATGGTTCCAGTCGACAGATATAAAGTATGATGAAGGAACACAGATTCCTTTGACTCCCGAGAAGACTAAAATGATCTGCCTGGGTGCAGTTTGAAGGGATTACACTCTTAAACAGGGGAGCATACGGAGTTGGACTCAACCAAGCATTTGAGGCCAGTGATGGATATGAAATGAATGTTTTCCTCAGGATTTTCACATTAACGAGAGTGTTTTAAAGAGGTGTGTGTGGACAGACCCTCGTTAAAAATCACTTTGATTAGTCAAAGGTAGCAACTCCCTGCTCAACATGATGCAAACATGCTGTTTGCTGTAGAAGTTAAATAAAAGCTGTTTTTATGCAGATGTATTATTCGCTCGGTTTCCTGTGATATTTAAATCTGGCAGATTGGACAGCAGCCGCCTCACTTCCTGTTGCAGTGACACCTGCAGCAGCAGGGGAGTCCGAAGGGGTGTGTCAGGTGTTCTTGATTTCTGCAGGTTTACATTAATGTGGAATATAAATAAATTATTTGCAGTGTAATAATCTGATTAAACTATAACCACATTTATGAATCCTCCTTAATTAGAGCCCTGCTCTGCTTACCGATAACGACCGTGGCTGATGCCGAGCAGCAGTCTGAGTCTGGTGTGAGATTATTAATCTATTTCTACACACTGGGACTCTTCCATCTGTGAGACCCTTTGACCAGGCTCCTCTGAACCCCAACAAAGACTTTAAAGGTTTAGGTTAAAACTGAACTAGTGATAATTAGTGGAGTAATAAGTGGCCACAGGACCAAGACAAAACGGTGAAAAATCACAATCTTTTACCACAGTTGTCTGATTGCTGCTCATTGTGAGAGTCGTTCCTGCTCGGTCTTGCTGCTCTCACAGTCGAGACACTGACCTGTTCAGTTATGTCGACTGACTTGACCTCAGTTTGCGGTGACGTTTTGAAGAAAAAACGTTTTCTACTAAAACTACTTCCTGTTAGCCGCCTCCAGGCTATGTTAGCTCTGCATCTGATTGATATCTGATCCAGATATTAGACTGGTGCCTCCCTAACCAAGAGATTCCATCTGATTTCACTTCACAAGGTGCAACAGATCTCCCGTAACACGACGTCAAAGGTTCACTGAACTGTGTTGAATCATCCTGAAGCTGAATTTTAGGTTTGAATATTACATTTGAGATCATTTACTTAAGCGTGTGTGTTGGCTTTTGCAGCAGAGTCTCTTCGGTAAGACAACTGCGTTTGGTACCACCACCACCAGCGCCCCGTCCTTTGGCACTAGCACTAGCCTGTTTGCAAGCAAGCCTACCCTCACACTGGGACCTGCACCCAACACCTCCACCTTTGGTAAGTCTACCAAAATGATTTAATAAAAGCTTTCTGCAGCCACAGCTCAGGGCTTTTTAACTTGTTCCTGTTTTTCTCTGGCTGTAGGTTTTGGTGGGAACGCTGCTGGAGGAGGACTTTTTGGGAAGTCCACCACTGGAGGACTGGGGCCCGGACTGGGAACCAGCTTTGGAACCGGTAAGACGACCAACAGCCGCCGGAAAAGTTTTATGCAAACTGTAAAGTCTGTTAATATTACAAATATTTCACAGCTGCACATCAATGACGAACTTCCTAATCAAGTAATTTAACAAAATATAAAATATTTACCACTGCAGTCAGGAAACGTAACAGCCTGCTCAGTCAGGTGGAAATGAACTGAAATAAGTCTGTTGATCCGAAGGTGTGTGTGTGTGTGTGTGTTTGTGTGTGTGTGTGTGTCTGTGTGTTCACATCAGTTGGCACTGGGCAGACTCTGTTTGGCAATAACCAGAACAAGCTGGGAACAATGGGAACGTTTGGAACAGCCGGATTCAGCAGTGGAACGAGTGCTCTGGGCTTCGGAGCTCCACAGCAGCCCGTCGGTGAGTCTGCAGGAGATTTTTCATCCGTCTTTGGGCTCTTTGTTTTAACATGATGCCGTTCTTTTCCCTCCTGCTGCTGTTTCACGTCCCTGCCGGGAGCATTAACGTCACCTCATGTTCTTATGTCCAGCCCTCACAGATCCGAGCGCAGCGGCTACCCAGCAGGCCATGCTCCAGCAGCAGCTCAGCGTCCTGGCGTACTCGCCGTACGGAGACTCGCCACTGTTCAGAAATCCGTTGTCAGACCCCAAGAAGAAGGAGGAGGTAAGAATGCCACACATGATGAGCACTAGTCGCTGACTTCAAATTTAGACCATTTTAGTCTGTTTGGAACAAACGAGCTGCGATCGGGTCGGTGTGGATGTCAGCCGAGGGCAGGGAGCATGCTCAGAGTGGAGATCAGACAGCAGCAGTGGACTTGTGTGGAGTCAGAAGCCACATCACAACACTGGAAACTTCAGATCCAAACTAACATCTTAAAACACCAAAGTCACAAAAAACTGATCAAAGCAGTTTCCTGCACTGCTTCAGTGCTCGGTTCTCTCATTTGTCTCCTTACAGTGAAACAGTCTGTTTGGTTAAGAGACGCATTCCAGCATTAATTACTTAAACTAACACAAAGCTACGAAATACACCATTAAAGCTTCCAGTCATCAGGCACATGTCGTCTTTACTTCAACAGCGCCTGAAACCAACCAATCCGACGGCCCAGAAAGCTCTGACCACGCCCGCTCACTACAAGCTGACTCCACGACCTGCAACCAGAGTGCGGCCTAAAGCGCTGACGTCTTCAGGGGCCTCAAAGTCGCAGCTTTTCGATGGCCTGGACGACGATGAGCCGTCACTTACCAACGGAGCCTTCGTGCCGAGGTACGCCTCCGCTTGCTGTCGGGAGGTTAGAGCCCTGCACACCTGCTGAGTGGCATGTATAGAGGTAACAGTGTCTCTGTTTCACAGGAAGAGCATCAAGAAACTTGTCCTGAAGAACCTGAACAGCAGTCAGTACAGCAGCCCTATGAACAAGGAGAGCGACGACCTCGCCTCGCCATCAGAGTACCCACAGAACGGACACAGGTCTCAGCCTGCCTTTAACACACACCGGTCACAGCTTGGTTCAGTGCTTTTTTATGTTGCTGTTGGGTCTCTTAGAACATCCAGCCTTAGTTCGTCAGTTCCCCGTGATTGTATCTTGTGTATGTGGAGTCCTGAGCAGAAGGAAGATTTTAGAGCGATTCAGTTGCCATCATTGGTTATAGTGTAGAAGCAGGAGCTTATCATGGAGCACTGGCTGGGGTCAGCATAACTAAGGAGGGTTCAGGGTCACCTGATCCAGCCCTAACTATGAGCTTTATCATAAAGGAAAGTTTGAAGCCTAATCTTAAAAGTAGAGAGGGTGTCTGTCTGCTGAATCCAAACTGGGAGCTGGTTCCACAGAAGAGGGGCCTGAAAGCTGAAGGCTCCGCCTCCCATTCTACTCTTAAGTATCCTAGCAACCACAAGTAAGCCAGCAGCCTGAGAGCGAAGTGCTCTGCTGGGGTGATATGGTACTATGAGGTCTTTAAGATAAGATGGTAAATGGGGTGTTAGCATTAACATGCTAATGCTCCTTAGCATGCTAATGCTAACCGCTCAGCAAGCCGCAACGCCAGCCAATCAACTGCTGGCTAGAAGCCTGGCACTGTTCTCCACACTTAGCTAAGTGCTGACTGTCGAACATTCACAGCTTCTCTTGTTCAAGGATACTTGGACACAGTTGTTTATTAGTTTGATTAGTTGAACTCTGTAGATGATGATTCTTTCTTCTCGTGCCCCCTGCCCTCCCATCTGCAGTCACGTGGAGGAGGAAGAGGAGCAGCTGAGGGAGGTGCCAGGTCCCAGCAGTCAGGTCGATGACGACCCGGAGGTCACCCAGTTCTATGTCAACCCCATCGCCAAGCCCATCCCGCAGGGCCGTGCCCAGACCAGCCTGCAGGACACCATCAGCGACCTGAACATGCACAAAGTTTCAAGGAACGGCCTCGAGGTCAGAACCACAGAATGTGGAACCAGTTCCTCTGGAACATTTGTCGACTTAACAGCCTGCAGAAACGTGAAGCTAACCCAGAGGAGGCGACAGTTAAAGTAACGCGTGCAGAGTTATTAGGTGGACAAAACATAAATGTTGCTGGTCATGAATTTTTGTTTTCTAAAAATGCGACGTTGAGTCCAGCAGCGAGAGAACGATCAAAGCTGAGCTCAGCCGACAGGCAGCTCGTCATCAGAACGTCTTCGTCTGCGAAACGCTTTAGAAACACCAGCCAACCGCCTGAATGATGACTGACTCACATTTCACGTTCCACAGAAGCAGTATTTAAACAGCGGCTCGTTGTTGCTCTCATCCTGAGTTGCTGCTTCATTTTTCTGACTCGTGTTTTTCGTTTCCTGCTCAGCTGAGCAACGACGACATGTCGGCGTCTTTCGGCGAGGAGTCTCTGCAGGAGGAGAGGGAGGAGGAGCAGCAGGTGTCCCAGCAGTCTCCCCACCCTGCAGGTCAGATCCTCAATACGTTCCTGATCATTCAAACCACATTCAGTCGGAATTCCCCTCAGTGTGACCGCAGGATGATGTCACACGTTTGGTTTTCTGTTTTCAGGCGTCGTTCTGACCCGTGTGGGTTATTACACCATCCCCTCCATGGACGAGCTGGCTGAGATGGTGGATGAGAATGGAGACTGCATCGTCGAGAACTTCACCGTCGGCAGGAAAGGTAACGCTTTAGCTCTGACCCGTCTCTGCCGTCATTGAAGTCCTCCGTGATTGGACAGCCTTCTCACAGCTCTGCCCTGATTGGCTCTCAGGTTATGGCTCAGTCTTCTTCCCCGGCGAGGTGAATGTGGCCGGCATGAATCTCGACGAAATCGTCCACTTCAGACGCAAAGAGGTCATCGTGTACCCCGATGACAAAAACAAGCCACTGGAGGGGGAGGGACTGAACAGGTGAGTGACAGCAGTTCAGCTCCTTTACCAGGACAAGTAACAGAATCTAACCAGTAACAATGCGAACTGCGACATAAAAGATTTGCCACGAATCCTGGAAACAACGTGGCTGTACCAAGTTCTTGGATTCATTCACTCGAATTGCTCCCTGTGTGTGGAAACCTTTGCCCAGTTCTACCTGTTGTGATCCACTTCCTGTCCTGATGTGAATCTGTGTGTTCATAGGCGGGCGGAGGTGACCCTGGACGGCGTTTGGCCAAACGACAAGACGACCTGCACGCAGATCAGGAGCCCCGAGCGCCTGAACGACATGAACTACGAGGGCCGGCTGGAGAAAGCTTCGCGCCGACAGGGAGCCCGCTTCCTGGAGTACAGACCCGAGACCGGGTCCTGGGTGTTCGAGGTCGGTTACTGTGGCTCAGCGGTTTCTATGACAACGTAACACTGATGGACCTGCAGCACAGTTACGCTGTAACCACACCGATCAACGATGCTGTTTGTTTACACAGCTGCATTAAAAACTGAACCTAAAGCATTAACATGGAAACGGCCTCGGCGTTGGAAGCGTTCTGATTGGTTGCTGCGTGTTGTCTTGGATGTCTTTTACATTTGAGTTTGTTAAAACTGTTGTCTTCAGGTCCAGAGCCAGGAGGAGGATTCAGTCATTCTCAGGTGTATCTGACTCCTCCCCCTCTGTTTCTCAGGTGGCTCACTTCTCCAAGTATGGCCTCCAGGACTCTGATGAAGATGAGGATGTCCCGCCTAAAACTGACCCCAAGAAGCTGAAGACACTGACCGTGCTTCCTCCCTCCAGGCTGCAGCAGCAACAGCTTCCTCTGTCTCAGCAGCAGGTGGTGCCACAGGCTCAGGTAGAGCAGCCTGTGCCCTCCCACACGCACCATCCTCCTCCTCACTGATACACCTGCGCTGATTAAAGGAGAGTTCACTGAAACTTGTGCTTGCAGATCAGTTTTTAATACGTTTTTTTCTTCTTTTGGGGTTTTATGTTTGAAGCTTCCTGCTTTTTGCACCTTTACTCTCAGAATCGCAGAGCTGGTGATGAGTTTGGTGTTCAGGCACAGCAGAGCCTCCCGAATCTTTACCCCCACCGGTGTGCCTGATGTCACAGAGGGCGGGGCTTTAAACAATCAGCACTGATTTGTAGGTGCAGATTACCTTCACAGAAATAATCCAAGCTTGTCTTCTGGATATGTGGGCTGATTGCTGAAAGGCACAAAGGCAGACTTGCTTTACAGTGGCACCATGTTGGAGGCTGACTATACCAGAGAGAGATTTTCTGAATGTTTTTAACTCATTTGCGATGTATTTTGATATATTTTAGGAGACTAAGGGAGGTCAGAAGCAGGAAATCAGAGGCTTAAATCGTGACTTTGTTCATGTTAATGTCAGAGGGCTTAAAGACCTAAACTTAAACTTGGAGCTGGTTTCACGTAGCCTCAGATTTCCAGGCTGGACTCAGGAGTTCGTTACAGTAACGAGCTGCTGTGTCTGATTGTCTCAGGCTGGTCCTCCGCAGTTCACGATCGAGGTGCAGAAAACTTCGTTTGAAGCCAAAACTTTGGCTGCAGTGAGTTCAGGAGTAAAACCCAGGGGCCGAACCAGAAGGTGGATCAGCTGTTAGAGTAACGGGGTGAAAGGTCACCATAAAGTGGTGCTGAGCTCACAGGTCCGCACGTTCGTTTTCTGCCGGTGAGTCGACTGGTGGCTTCACGGCGCCGAGGTCGTGCTTAGGGTCGAATCTCTGTTTCTGCTTTAGTTTGAGGTTCTAACAGCACTGGGAGTCTTCACTTTACTCTTCATCACTTTGCTCTTCATCACTCTGTCACTTGTGCAGTTTTGGAAAAAGCTGTGAAAGTATCTTCGTGTCTGAGCAGGTTATGGCTGAGGTTTGTGGGAGCGTGACGACTTTAACTTTGTGGCTTTTGGATGAACAGAAACTGAAATTTGACTTTGAGATTTTTAGAGAAACCTGCTTTAAAATGTTTGACATAAATTGTACAATTTTCTCTTTGAAATTAAAGAAAAACAAATAAAGTTAATGAAGAAATTTGAAGTTTGGTCTGTAAAGTTTGTGTGGAGATGAGTTCCTCTAATTTACAGCCGGAGCAGCGCAGTGACTTTACTGACTGGAGATCAGCCAGTTTCACTGCCTGCTGCGATGGTTTAAAGGAAATCCAGATCTTTCTTTGAGCCTCTGAATGTTACTTTCCTCCGGCTCACATGACGGCACATTAAAGTTTCGGCCTGCCATCACCTGATGTTTTTGTTGAGTTTTAATCAGCTGAAACAAAAGGAAAAAATCCTCCAAACTTTCCTCCAGGATCAAACATGCAAACGAAAGAACAGGTAACGTGTAAGTATGGAGGTCAGAACATGTCCAACAGCGCAGCCATGAACTAACATGAAACCTCAGCTTCACGTCTGTCACGTCTCTGTGCCTTCAGTCCACCGCGGCGGAGCTTCAGGGCGGCGCCGTGGAGCTGGACAGCGACATGGCCGACATCACCCAGAGCTTCCCGACAGAGAGCATGCTGGGAGGAGAGGACGACGGCAGCCTGCTTGTAGGGGAGACGGACACGACGAGCTCCAAGCTCGGAGGTTTGACCTCCGCCGAGCTCGACGGCGACTCTGCTTCCGGCCACATCGTGTCCACGCTGGGGATCAACCCACACACCCTCCAGGTACAAACACGGTGAAGCCTCGGGGCCGCACGGCCTCCCTGCTGCATCTCGACCACCCAGGAGCATACTAGCAGTGATGATGAGTGAGGAAGAGGAGAAAACATCAGGGGCTGTTAGGCCGATGCACACCATCATCTCTTTATCTTTTCATTGAATAATTAAATCTGATTTTGTCTTCAGATCATGAAGGCTTCTCTGTTTGCCGAGGATGATGATGAGAACGACATGTTCCACAATCAGGGAGCGACGAAGGTTTCCACGGATGTCTCGTCTCCTCGCCTCGTCCTGCCGGGGGCTCATCGACCCTCAGGTACGAAGCACCGAGCTCAGGATGTTTCTGACGCTTGTGTTTGAGTAATCGACAGACGTTCTCTGCAGGTCTCCTTCAGGCTCGGTTCGGCTCCGGCCTGCTCGCTCAGCCCTCAGACTCTCCCCGCCCTCCTCTTCCTCGGTCGTCTCCGGCCGTCATCGAACCGTCCCGCTCTTTGCAGTGGGTGGGGCCGGGTCCTTCCCCCTTCGTGCTGCCCTCCCGAACTCCAGAGCCTTCGATCAGGACGGTCGGGGCCCGGCGGCTCGGTGGCCCCGTCCCCCTGAAAGAGTCCATCACTCGTGGAAAGGTTGGTATCTGTTTCAGGTCGCTGGCTTTGAGCTCAGTCCTCACGTGACTGTCGTGTTCTCAGGCCGGTAACGAGCCTTTTCCCTTCAGCTGAGACTCTTGTTTTTCAGGGGGGGCTGCTGATGGACACCGGGCTGTTCGCCGTGCGGTCCTTCCGGGTCGGCTGGGGTCCCGGCTGGACGCTCGCGCACTGCGGCAGCCGGCTGAGCTCAGCAGCATCCTCACAGCTCGAGCACCAAGAGCTGACGGCCAAGACCGACTTCAGCTTCCTGCCAAAACCTGCCAGGAGCAAACCGTAAGACACACACACACACACACACACACACACACACACACACACACACACACACACACAGACAGGTTCATCCCGAATAACGAGCATAAAAAC
>VOQJ01031892.1:15309-33969 GCA_015052665.1 Apistogramma diplotaenia
CTTAACCACACCCCCCTGTCCTTTTGACCCCCCCCCCCCCCAAAAAAAAATTCACAAGTCTGTACTTCTCTTTCTGCAGTTTCCACAGCTGCATCGTGGATTACGTCTCGCGCGAAAGTGGAAGAAAATGTAATTCAGCTTTCCGCAGGGGCGACGTCTTTTTAGCTTCTCCAGCACAGGTGTGTCCGTGTGAGCGAGCGAGGCAGAGGCACAGAGGAGGGGAGAGAGAGGCAGGCGGGGAGTTATGCAAATGAAGGCGGCTCCATAATCCTCTGGATAAGTATTCCACCAGAGATGTGCAGCGTGCAGCTGTGTACGACGGGGATCCACACAATTTCCCTCTTTTCTGCTTGTACGCAAAAACCCAATACAACTATATATACACACCTAGATACACATATACATCTATATCTCAATCCACGTAGTGTGAATTAACTCCACCGCCCTCAACAGTCTCCTTCTGTTCTCCATCACCTTTCTCTGCCAGATAAACTCACAGATTTCCCCTTGCTGGCGCGCATCCGTAGTTTACTTTCAGGAAAACACGCTTTCCGTGCACGTGAACATGTTACGGTATGAATCCCGGTGTTTAAAATGTGGCCTATGTGGGAGTTTGTTTACATGTTTATGGGCTTCGCCATATGATTTTGTTCTTTCCTTACACTGTAGAGCGGGATTTTCTACGCTCCACTGCTTCCAGGTTGGAGATTTATCTGTGAGCGTGCCTTTTATGGTACTTTATGGTTTCATGCTGTATGTGTGTGTGTGTGTGTGTTGCTTTATTTTATGCTCGAGTGTCTCTGTTGATGAATGTGTCCTCGTGGTATAATGTGTACATACAGTATGTGCAATTAAACTTGTAAATTAAAGGGAATTTTATAGCAACATTGTACTGTATGCGCCTCCCGTGCACCTTTTTAGCATTGAAAGTGTAAAATCTTCAGGTTCTTGTGCATGTGACGTCTCCAGGTGAGTCAGCTGACCTGCCCGGTCAGCTCAGTGATTGACCTCTATGTTGATAAACAGTAAGGGGAAAAAAAAAAGGATGAGAGACAGAAGGCGACTGATGCAGCGAAGGAAGCCTCGCTCCCACCCTCCCATCATCCCCCCCCCCCTCCTCCGGTGACTCACACACCCAGCATGAGTGTAGGCCTCTACCCACAACCCCCTGCTGCTTGTTTAGAACAACAACAGAGGGAGACAGTGGGATCACAGAGTAGCTGGCAGGGAGGGAGGGCGGGAGCAGAGACAGTGGGAGAGAGAAAAGAGGAGGGGAGAGATGAAGTGCAGGGACACGGATATTTCCTGGTTTTTCTTGGTTTCAAGGGACTGCTGAAACCAGATACTGCAAAGAAAATTAGATCTAACTTAAAGACCCGTGAAAATTAGCTTCCTTTTAAAAATATGGCTTCAATTTAGCTTTAGATACAATATCTGGCCCCGAGCACGGGGAGAAGCATGACCTGCACAGTGTTCGTGGGAGAGTGCCAGAAGGGCTGCAGGGACTTCTTAGTTAAAAGAAGGCCATGCTGCATCTTTAGCACAAACGTCATTCAGTAATGACCACTGTTTTCTCCAACTGGGATGGACCATCCACGAGGTTTCACTGGACGAGTGGAGGACGACAGAAGAAGTGTCAGGGCTAAAAAACTGTCTAAGCAGACGAGCAGCAAATCAGTGGCAGCAGGTCTGATGAATCGAAGCTTGAAATGTTTGCTTTGGTCTGTGTTTGGAATAAATGGGAACACCTCGTGTTCACACACAAGCACAAGCATGTGCCACAAACTCCTCCAATCCCATTAAGATGTTTTTAAGGACTGTTTAATGGAAATTGATCAGTGATTAAGATCATTTTGGGGTAATCCAATTAATCAATGACTGCTGATTAGGATGGAGGGGAAAAAAAGGCCAGAGCTTCATCACAACTCCCGTCAGCCCTGACGGTCCCCTGCCGACCGCGCCGACACTTTGCCATCGGCTGCAGTTATCGGGGAATTTTAAACAGGTGTGTCACCTTCAGGTCTGCTAGTGACTTCATGCAAGAAGTCAAGAAATAGAGTGAATTCATGCTCAGCAGTGCTGCAGAAAATAAAGAAGGGTAGCATCTCGATGTACCGTTTTCATCTAGACTGCAGAAATGTTGTGACAGCAGCTTAGACTGCAGGACTGCTCAAAGTGCACGCAGTCCTCTGAAGTTATGGATGGGCTTCATTCATGAACTATATCTGTCTCTCTCTGTCCAAGTGCATGCCGAACAAGGACATCAGTGATAACAGACGTAACGTCATTCAGAACCACAAAAATGAGCTGGAGGTGGGTTGCAAAGCGGCAGGCAGAGACAACAGGACCCTCCATCAGGACCCTCATTTCTTGATATTTTGCTGGCTCACTGCTGTACCTCTCTCCTGACCTCTGCCATAGAAATTCATGAATTTGAACCCAATTTGTCCAATTTTCATTCCTCCATCAGACCTGCTGCCACTGATTTTCAGTCCAGTTTTCGTGTAACGTGGCATTACGTCAGAGTTTTTAATGATGCTGCACGGCACGCTAAGATATGCCAAGCTTTCACCTAATAGCTCTTTGGGAATCACCTTGTTGGTGAAAGCCTGCTGTTTGATGCCTGTCAAACTGTGTTATCTTTGGCATTTTTCATAGATTCGGCCAAAGAAATGATGTGTTTTTGCCTCAAGAACTGCTGATCAAGACCACATTAAAATTACAAGATAATCTGACTCTGTGGAAGTGGAATATAAAGAAATAAGGGCTAGCTTAAGACTTTTACACAGCTGGGTATCAGATGAGTCATCGACCATTATCAACAGAGTGGCCCGAGCTTGAGTTTCTTACGTGCTCGAACTTAGCTTCATGGTCATAAAGGAACAAGTTAAAGAAACAGATTCCTGACTGATCTTGAGCATCAGGCAGATTTCCTGGTGTACGTAAGCTGCACAGCATGGTGCACATACATTAGATAAATGTCGATTCTTGTAGAAGCTCATCTGCTCGAGTGTGATGGCTTTCACTTTGGCCACTATTCTGCTCGGCATGCATTCAATCATCTGCACCATAAACGTCCTTTCTCTTTCTGGATATGTGTACATATCGATTATTATCATTTAGCACTGATGTATATTCTTTCACCATGTCTTTTGTTATGTTTTAACTAATAAGTAAACTGCCATGTTTAATTTTCTTGATTTTTTTTCTGGTTTTTTTTTTTGCCTTCAGACTGGCTCTCCTCACTCCCGCATGTCCATGCCACACTATTCTTAAAGTTTCTCAGTGCCTGCTGCACTGGCTATCATTGTGCCCACAGCATGCCAGAGTTAGTTGCTGAAGTGAAGTCAGAACTCTCACAGCGAGAGCGGGGAGTAAGAGGTTCTGGCTTTCGGTAGGTCAGTAAGAGAGGCCTAGCCGATGGGTGGTTCTTGACAGTCTGCCGCGCTCGCCTCTCTTTCTGGCCAGACACTTTTTCCACCATAAGTGGTCATAGTACAAATGTAGGCCAGAGCCCTGTTAGAGTGGAGGACAGGCAGAATTTATAGGGCAATTTATGAGGACTATTGGAGAGAGGCGGCAGCTGCCGGTTGTCACTTTCTCTCTCAATCTGCCAGCACTTGGATGCACACAGACCGAGGTGCACATTCATAAATTTTGTGCACACATGTAGACGAAGCGCAACAGCCAGCACACTCAGTCTGCAGCGACTCACACAGACCTCACTTAGAGGGAGAGACACACCTGGTGTGGGCAGTAAGTCATTTACAGCAGAGTGAAGCAGAGAACACATATTCACAATTCCCACAGCGTGTCAGACTGTATCAAATCAGGAGCAGGTTACATGAGGATGAACATACGTGTAAGTCCGTGTACTTTTAGGAAATAAAGTCTTCAGTGATGTGCCAGTGGCTTCAGTGACAACACCCCTGTTGCTGGTATGTGATGCTACAGTCGCACTAGGGGGGAGATCTGGCTGGATCTGTGCTTGTTGCCTTTGAAATGGTTGCTTTGAAGACAGAGACCAGGTCTGCAACCACTCACAGCAGTCTAATGAGGCAAAGTCAGTCTGAGATCAGTCTGCAACTGAATGAGGACTAGTGGGCAATCAGTGTACATGGAAAACTGCATTTACTGTTGCCACTTTGAATCCAGCCTGGGAGCCGAAGGAGTTTGCATGTCCCCCCCCATGTTTGTGCCGTTTCTCTCCAGGTAGTCCAGCTCTGTTACCTCGGCGACAGACCGGCACATCGCAGGGAAGCTGTGTTCCTCTGTGTCGACTGACTCAGACTGATTGCAGTGTGTTAGCAATTATAAACTGAATGGCAATTAGTTGCAAACCTTTTTGCTGATGTGTCTCAGAGTGATTGCAGTTATTCTGTTGTCTGGAGACAAGTTGCCTGTCTCCAAACGAGGGTGGCTCAAGACCTCTGCACATTACTGTATATTAGAAACATTTGTATCCAAATGTAGGTGAAAAGAAAGGAGAGCTCTCACATTCTTTAACGTTAACGTGTGTTTGTTTTCTTTTTTTTTTTCTTTCTTCTGAGCTCCTCGAAAGGCTGCTTCGTTAAACTGCAAACGACAGAACGTGTGAGACCGTCTTTAACGAATGATTATGGATTTTTAATTTGCTTATATATCCCCACAGAGATGAGTAGAGAGGAGAGGAAAAATGTGGGGACAGAGAGAGAAAAACAGGGGCAGCAAAGGGCAGTCGTGGGCAGAATGGAAATCAGGGACAAAATACAGGAAGCAAGACAGGAAATGAGCGCTCAAGAGGAGGATGGCAGAAAATTTAGTGGCTGATCCACGTGACCTTTCTGGATCAGTTCAACACGGACTCTTTGTTTTTGTAAAAACCTGCTATTTTCTAGAGAAAAAAAAACCCAGCGATGCAGTTTTTATTTCCTCCATTTCTTAACCTTTCCAGCCTGAAATGCAGAAAATAAAATATGTAAAACGGTGGGTAACAATGCAGGCGGGATATTTAGACATAATTCATTGAAAACCCTAAAAGTACTTTAGGTGAGGATGCACGAGCAGGTGACAAGTGTGTAACCTCACACACCAAATACACACCACACAAGTGGGTATTTTTCCTGTTTTTTCCCCACTTAACCCTGCCTCTCCACGTATGTTTAAAGGGCTTCACTCTGCTAAATTGTGGTTAAAAAAGGGCAAACTGTACTCATCCTCTCTTGCTGCTGAATAGAGAAGAAACCAGAAAAGCCTTGGAACAGGTGAATGACAGCGTGGCCCCCGCACGATGAAGCACCCGATTGAATTATTTACCTCCTCCATAAACATTTTCCTCCTGCCACCTGAAAGAAAAGGGGGCCCTGCTCCACCTGAGTTATGACAGTAAACTGGTTTCAGCGGTGGGTCTCTTCAGAAATAATAGGCCTTTAAGGGCTAAGTTATAACACAAGGAAGATTCTCCCTGACAATTCGCTCGCTTTGCCACTGCACCAACACTCGCAGAGCTGCGCGGCCTGGCACAGGAAAACCGCCGAAGGGGGTTTGGGAGAGTAATGAACGGCCGTTCTGCTTACTTCATAAACTTGTCACAGCTCCTTTTCATTTTATTTCCTGAACAAACCCGATTATCCCCCCCACACACACACCTCCACCCCACCCAGATGCAGTTATGGTGCAGGTCAGTTAATAAATATATCAGTTTGCCACCCTAAAAAAAAGTGCTGCAGTATTAAAAACGGCACAGGGATAAAATATGGATGAGGCCGCTTCTGCGCTCCAGGTGTGTCAAGTGTGATTTAATATGAGGAAGGGACGCATGGTGAGGGAAGGGATATTACTGAGGGGAGCGCAGACAGACAGGGTGACCTCCGACCTCTGAATAGCAGCCAGTCAGCTAATACTGCTGAGCCGAAGCTCACAAAACAGCCACCGGGGAGAGACCTGCCTAAATCCATCAGCTTTACTGATCAAGAAGAAATACACGTCAATCTCCGGCCGATCTGTTAGTGTTCGTGGGCGTGTGTATTTTGGGGATATAAGGTGTCAGCGCTGAACGTGTGACGAACTGTTGCTCAAACTGCAGGGTTGTGCGTTTGGATGAGAATGCACGCAAGTGTGCTTAAGGTGCTTCCTGGAGAACAACGACTTGTAAAGTTTCAGTGTGCATGCTGCAAACATCATGTCCTGGATTTTTGAGTTGCATGCTTTCAGTTTGGAGGGAACACCACAAACTATATATAAAAGAGGCACGTAGCCACCGTGACACACACAACCCCCGTGAACAGTTTCAGGAGGTTGCTTGCTGTTGCTAGGTGAAACTGATTGCGAAGAATTACCCAAGAGCGCATCGCCAACTCATCCAGGAGGTCACAACACCCAGGATAGCAAGTTAAGGTCAGAGTTCATGATTCAAGAATAAGAAAGAAACTGGGCAAAAATAACATCCATGGGAGAGTTCAACATCCAGACTTAAGTCAGATTGAGAGGCTTTGACCTTAATCAGGCCATTCGTCCCTCCAATGTGGCTCAAGTAAAACAATTCTGCAAAGAAGAGTGAACCAAAAATCCTCAACATTGATGTGGTGAGAGAAAAAAACACTTTTTCGGCTCTCACTGCGGTATTGTATCACTTCCTGCTACTGTCCTGGAGCACAGTGGTGTTTTGCTGTTAGCTGTATAATCTGTGTAGCTCGATTTATCCAGATAACGACATATTTCAGTGCTTTATTCAAAGCACTGCTGAAGCACCTTTGTTCACATTATTCACTTAGTGTGTTTTTTAGGAATTCACTATCTTAACGCTGCTATTAGCTTAGCTCATAGCTGCCTCACTGGCAGCTATTAGACTCAATTGGCTTCTCTCAAAATGTAAAGGAGCCCAGACCTATGGCACAGAAACGGAATTCCCTAAAAAAAACCCTCCTTTCTGATCATTTCTTAATAACATTTACATTTACACAGCAGTGGGGAATAAAAAAATTCTACTGTTTTATTACAGTAGAAGTTTTTCTGAAAGTGTTCTAACTAAGTTTAAGGATATCACTCCTTCATTATTATGCTCTTCAATGACATGTGCCAACACAGTGCAGAACAGCTATCTGAACTCTGCTCCCAGTAACGTAGATTATTTTATCAATAGTTTTACATCCTCACTGTGTACAACTCTGAAAAGGAAAGCCTCAAATCACAAGTGCCTGACTCTGTGGTTTAACTCTCAAACGCGCAGCTTAAAGCAGATAACTCGTCAGCTGGAGAGGAAAATGGCGCCTTACTAATTTAGAAGATGCACATGTATCCTGAAAGAAATTATTGTTCTATAAAAAAGCCCTCGATAAAGCTGGGACATCTAACTATTCATTATTAATTGAAGAAAATAAGAACAACCGCAGGTTTCTTTTCAGCACTGAAGCCAGGCTAACAAAGAGTCAGAGCTCTGTTGCGCCCAGTATTCCTTTCACTCTAGTAACGACTTCATGGATTTCTTCACAAACAAAATTTTACTGCACTTTAAATTTTCAAGATCATTTCAAATACTTATCTTCGTGGCTGCTTTCAGCACTGCTGGTATTTGCTTAGACTCTTTGACTGCAATTGAGTTCATTTCAATAGTTACTTCCTCCAAACCTACTTGATTGCTCAACGAGGTCCTTCCATTTATTGATACTTCAGTTTTAAATATGATAAATTTGTCTTTATTAAAAGCTTACAAAGTCCTGTATCTCTATCTTCCTCTAAGGTGAGAGCTGAGTTAGGAGATGTTGGTCAGACCAGTGTTTTCTCTCAAAGAAAGTCTCCAAAGAGATCCAGATGTAAAGCATAAAAGTGAAGCACACCGATATCAAGGTGAAGAGCGTGGAGCATACACGTTACAGCAGATATGGAAGCTTATCCTTTCGTAGGTGCATGCACCATCAACAACCATCCACGCTGCAGCTCATTGTGCTCTAAAAGGATCTGCTGAGCCGCCCCAACACAGGGAGCTGCATGACTGTAGAAAAGTAATACTTTCTGGCTCTTCTATGAAGAGATCTTTCACCAGTGTCACCCTGTTGGTAATGAACACTGAGGCTTTGAATCCTGTCAAAACTGCCCTCCTCATCTGTTAAAAAAAAAAAATGCCTTTTTGCTATCACAGGTAATAAGGCAGTGATGTATTAATGTTTAAACAGTGTCACACACACTTTGTTTAGGCTTTTCTTTTTCTGAGTGTGTCCTCCACTGGTCACAGAGCCACGGGCGAGGAAATGGGGTTTTTTTTTTTCGTGTCGTTCAGAGGGGCTAAGCTGACAGAGCATGAAGGCAACCACAAAGCCCCAAACTGCCTCCTGATACCAGCCGACTCAGTAGCTAATCATTACACATCTTCCTCTCATGTGTTCAGCACTTTTTACTCCTCTTTTCTCACTCTATCCACCCCCCACGCCTCCTCATCTCTCCCATCTCTGACCCCGGTCTCTCACCTCCCCGTGTGGGTGCTTTTTTCGTATGAAAATGACAGCGTGTGTGTTTGTGTGTTTGTGTGTTTGGGAGAGAAAGTGACTGTCAGGCAAGAAAGAGAGGAGTGTGTATGCTGGTGTGTATGTGTGTGTGTGTGTGTGTGCGCTCTGCAGCAGGGTTTGTGCTCTGAGAACTACCTTGCGCGCCCTCCAAATCTGCTGAGCTCTCGCAAAAATGATCTGTGCTTTTCCTCTTTGCTGTGTCAGAGTCGCGCACGGCGGCGAGGAGTGCTACAACAAAGTGTCAATCATTAGCGGTGAAAATGTGCAACTCAGTCAGCTGTAACCCTCCGTTTGGACACAAATCCCAGAGGTGATTCACTTGTTAATGTTCACTTCCTCACAATAAACTCGACAGCCAGTGAAAAAACCCCACAACACTTCCTTATCTTCCTTTACAATCCCGTTCATCACCAGCCATGACCGGCAGTCAGGGCTCGCTGGGCAGCAACTGAGGCATGAGTGACCCTCGCCGCACAGGCGCAGGGACAAACCCACAGGTAGCCACGCATAATTCCACTTCCTGCACCTCGGTGATGGCTTCTGGTGACCTTTCGGCTGCATGCGGCGACCCATCATGGCCCGTCAAGCTCGCCCCAGTCCTCCCAGCAGTCTGAACCCCAAAGCCGAGTGAGCGAACGGCAGCAGAGATCACTTTAAAACAAACAGTAATACATTACTGGCACCCTTTGCCCTCTTTAAAACTGTGGCGAACACTATGAATGCTTTATAATGATGCTGCAGGAAATAGTTCAGATGTTTGTTCCTCACACTTAAAAGACCTTTTGTGGTGTCGGGTTTACCCTGATGACTTAAAAAGAACAAACTTAATAAGACTGCTGATGTCTATATTATGACTTGTTGGCCAACACTCTTAGGCTTCAGCCACACAGGAGACCGGCTGGTGCCAAGCGGGCAGTTGGAAATCATTCACAAAACCTCCTGCTTACTGTAACTCCCTTCTTTTGGGTCCACTCTTAAACTTCAGCCGGTCCAGAACTCTGCTGCTTAAATCACTGCCTTTATTCGTCCTTCAGCACTTTCACTGGCTCCAATTTAAATATTGCATCGATCTCAAGGTTCTCCTCCTCACCTTTGAGGCAATCCATAATCTTGCTCCGTAGTACCTCTCTGACCTAATGCACGTCAACATACCCATTAGCACTCTCAGGTGTTCTTCTTCTCTCCGTCTCACCGTCCCTTCTGCCTGTCTGAGAACCGTGGGGTCTAGCAGGTGTTCCTTCAAATTTAAAACGGCTAATGGAGACTTATCACCTGGAAGCAATCTGTATGTCGCTGTGATGCTTTTGGAAATATGCACGACAAATTACAAAAAAAACATTTAAATACTGCAGTGACATGAAGGCTCTCCTCTCTGCCATGTCACTACCAGCTAAAGCTTCAGTCACACAGGCCTAGAGAGCACTTGGCGACACCTTGGCAACCTCTGTTTCCTTAGGAAAAATGTATATTCCCCGCCGCCATCACCTGGGAAATATAGAGTTTCATTTGAGGATGTTGGGTTGCCAGGCGGTCGGCGACCGGTCTCTAGGCCTGTGTGTCTGTGCCACAAATGACACAATTTCAGCGTGACAGCATCCATCCAGGTAAAACATAACCTATGTGAAGGCCTCTCACTTATTATTTCTCATCATTCTAGTTTCTAGAAGCTGACCACAAGTATACACATATTTACGTGTTTGTATGTGTGCTATTGTCTACAATATATAGAAATAAGCGCATGGGCAACAACTGCTAAGCACACACACACACACACACACACACACACACACACAGTGGGTTGCAGCTGGCTGGGATGACATGTTAAGGATGTGTTAATTCATCCTTCTAAGTTTCCTTATCATGTCTGCTGCTTGGCCATTCATTAATAGTAGTCCTGTTTTAATTAGCCATTAGTGAACACACTCCCCATGTCAGAGATATGAGATGGGGGTGGTGGAGTGGGTGGTGGTGGCGGGGGTTGCATGTGTGTGTTGCACGGAGAGAGGAGTGTGGGAGTAGGCATACAGCAAAGGAAGGTGTTAAGAGTGTGTGTGTGTGTGTGTGTGTGTGTGTGTGTCGACAGCTCCATTTTCCCACTGTGGCGGCAGAACAATTGGCAGGGACACGCTGTTCAGTGGGGCCTCCTCCTCATTATTGGCCCACTGCTCACTTGTGAGCCGTATCATTGTACTGCAAGACAATGGCTGCCAGGGGCCCCACCCGTCATGATACCCCCTACACACACACACACACGCGCACACACACACACACACACACACACACAAGTCCAGCCACAAGCCCAAACTCCCTCTCCTCTCACCGTCTTCATGTGCCCTCAGAGCAGTTACCCGCTCCCCTCCCTCCTCTACATCTCAGCCCTCCAGTATCGCCACACCTGATTGGCTGCGGCACGGACACCCGGTGCCGGTCAGAGTCCACAGTGAGAGAACAGGGGATTAAGTCTAATTAGCATGAACAATAAAAATAAACAAACACGCATTCGGTTTCGGGGGGGAGGGGGGTGGGGGTCACGGAGGCAATCCCACTGTCTCTCTTAATTAGCATTGTTTACCAAGTGACACAATTGGTTCATGATATCAGCTACACAGCTTACAGATTCATCCTTCACAGGATCACACGTGAACATTGCTGAGAGACACAAATAAATTACATATGGACTTTGTTTCAGGCATATGAGTTCCTGTCAAAATTATTGGTATTAATTATCAACTTAAAGTTCACTCTGATCAGGCTGCCTAATGTAAAACATGGGCATCATTCTAGATACTCCGAGCCCTCTCTCTGCACTCAGGCCGTGATGTTGCTGAAGCGAATAAACAACTAGTGTTGGTCCAAATCAATCAATCAATCCATCAATCCATCCATCCATCCATCCATCCATCCATCCATCCATCCATCCATCCATCCATCCATCCATCCATCCATCCACATTTTGATGCCATGGGACGAGGATCATGACCCCAGCAGAGAGTGGGAGAGTATCAATAGAGGCCAGAGCTTAATCCAATTAGTGCTGGACCTCACTAACAGTGTTGGATGAGTGGCAGCAAATCTCTGCAGACATCCAAAAATTTTCCAGGAAGCTTTCCTTCCAAGGAGGGGCAAGTTAAACCAAACTGTCCTCTCCTGGAATATGACAAGATAAGACAACACTATTATTCCAAGTTACTGTAACGTTTTCCAGCTAACTGACCTGTAATGACTGTGTGAATGAGTGCTTTCTGATGCATTTAACATTGTAAATCTGCATATTTGAAGCCAAAAAGCCTTTACTACTCTGCACAGTAAGCAACAAAACTGTGTTGAATCAAAGGTAAACAGGAAGTGAAAGCAAAAGGCCGGAAAGACCATGCGAGACTACTAAAGTGGATGATGACTGAATTATTTCCATGGTTAAGAAAAGCAACTTCACCACAGCTAACCAAGAACAAGCTGGAGGAGATAAACGCATCATTGTCCAAGTCTACAATCAAGAGACGCCTGCATGAGTGGAAACACAGAGGGTTTCTCACGAGGTGCAGAACACACTCCAGAACAGAAAGCATCTAAAAAAACCAGCACTGGTGTTGAAAAAAGGTCTTTGGACAGATGAATCGCTGCCCACTGTGTTTATCACTATAACTCTTTGTTCACTTGTCTTAACAAAACTTTCTACGAACATCTGCTTATTGTTCAGAATGTCGCTGAACAACCTGCAGATGTTCCAAGAAGCTTTTTTTCCCATCTTTGTAAACTTCCTCGTTTATTTTTAAATGCTCTTGCATTTTGCTGTGAAACACAAAATCTTGAAAGGTGCTTTATAAATACAATTTTGTTTAATTATTGAAGATGTGGCTGCAGTAAAGACCTCAAGGGATGAAACGTGTGTCGTTGTGGGTCTTGAATGGTTTGGGGCTGAGACACAGCACATATGCGCTATGGGCATGCTGTACACCACACTTATGCATAAAGTTCCTCCAGCACACTGATGAGCTGAATAAAGAAGGACTATTGATCGCCACACCATATGTATAAATATTAGTGATGAGATGATTGATGATAGGATTTTCAAATCTCTTTGGCATCGGAGAAAAATTGCATTTGCCTCCGAATATCTGCTGCCATGCTGAAGGCCCACCCCTGGGGAACTCATAGCTGCAGTGGGGGTCAGTGAAAACTGGGCCAAATCAAAGTGATTAAGGACCTGCAAATCAATAACGCCTTTATATTAGATTTACTCACCCTCCTCGGATCGCACGGAGTCAGCAGAAAGATGGAGGGAGGCTGAGGCTGAAATGAACCCAGATCCAACTAAGTGCCGGCAGATTGGGTGCCGGTATAAATCTTTAGACTCGCATCAAGTCTTTGAAGCGTGATAAAATAATATAATCATCTTTGAATGGAGGGTGAGGATAAGTTGAGGGCTGTCTTTTCTTTCTGCTGATCTCATAACTCCAGTATTTTGATGATGAAACAGCACGGAAAAAAACCATTACCCAGAAGCCATCTCTGAGAAATCTTCACGGTTAACTTTGGCGGGATGTGGCCGCGCAGCACAAAGCTGTGAAGGATGTTTGATTTTTGAACCACGCCGGTGACTCTGGATGCTATCAGAGATGGAGAAAAGACCTCAGGACCGCGAAAGAAAAGAGTCCAGATGTCCTAATGAGGTCAACTCGGTCAACGTCAGTTCATCGATAAGTTTTATCATCTGTGCCAAAGAAGATTGTTCCAGAAGTCTTGTTCAGATGCAGCTATACTGCCATGTTCTTTAAAGAGAGAAGAGGCTGTTGCTTGGCAACCCATCCAAACAAATTACATTTGCTTCTTTTTTTTTTCTAATTGTGTTTTCATGAACTTCAACATTTCATGCTAACTCACCAATATTAACACGCATATTCATATTAGCATAATATTATCAAGTGTCTTAAAGTGACTTATAAGAGCCCTATTACTTATTAAGAATAACTTATTACAATGGCTCTAAAATATAAGTTTCATCTTCAAGGAAAACGCGAGTTAAGAACAAGAATGCGCATAAATCACATTGCATGTAATGGAATAAGTCTGATCGTAATTGCGAAGAAGGTGATCTTTTACGAGTCCCGGAAAGGCGACGAGAAGATAAATGAACACATTTTGAACAGTTAAGCGCAGCATGACTCGCTGGCAGTCATAGAAATTTGCTCCCGTGCTTCCTCCCATGAGTGCTTTGTGAAATAAGTCAGCGAGAATATGAAACGGTCCGCTGTGTTTAATTTATTTCTCGGTGCAGGCTGAAGAAAGCGAAACACACGTGTACGAGAGGCCTAAATCAATACGAAATCACGGGCCGGCGTGCCACTGCTGGCACATTTTCAATGTAATGCCTATGCCACCGATTTTTTTTATGATATTGATGCAGCCACGTGAGGATTGCCCACTGGTTTGTAAACTGTTTTAAAGCTTTCCGTCCACTCCCAACCACAATCTGCTGTGAGCAGGTGTGTGGTTTTGTTTTGAGGTTTTACCATACCTGTTGATCCCTAAGGACACAAATAATGCAAAATATATATATATCCTTCCTGGTTAGCGCACATACCTGTCTGTATTTACACTTTCAGGAGCAAATGACCAACAATTATTCAGTGTGTTGTGTCAGAGGCAATACGCAGCTTCGAGAGGCTGATATGAGTCACAGCTGAAAAGTGCAAATTCACACTCACTCTCAGCTCTGCCAGATGTCGCCCTGGAAAATGCAATGATTTACTCCCTGTGGTTGAAGGGGCAAATTGAGAAAAAGTTACTGGAATTAAAAACAACCAAAAACATGTTAAACATCACAAAGTGGCTCGTGTGTAGCAGTGTAAATGTGAAAAGGACCTGGGGGGGTGACAAAAGCCGGACTCCGAGCCCTTCAGATGCCACTAAATCCACTCGCGGGCCTTGGTTAAGGTGAATGAACAGACTCGCGTGCATGAGGGGAACTTGTGTGTGCATCCTCTGTGAACACCAGTTAGTAAATAAATAGCTTTCTGGCGACAATTAGCTGAACTCGTCTTGAAATGAGTGCCTGAACATGTGCGCACACACTTGCACACGCACAGGGCGCCGTTACCCCTTATCTCCATGGAGACAACATGTCCCATTGCCACCGAGCCCCCTCCACACCCCCACCCCTCTTACCCAACCAGTGTTTGTCTCACAGTAAATCTAAATTGGCGAGTGCAGTTAACCCCCTCACCTCCTTCCTCTCCTCCTCCTCCTCCTCCTCCTCCTCCTTCTCCTCAGCCAGCTCCTAAGTCTCTGGATCTCTGCAGCAGACCATGAGAGAGAATTACAATCAATATGAGAAAAAAAAAAAAAGAAGAGCAGGAAAAAAGAAGAAGGAGGGAACGGGGGTAAAAGAAAAGGCAGTGTTAGCACACAACGGAGCTGAGGTCGCTCAGGAGACACGTTATTATTTATTTTAAGATAAAGAATAAAGTAACTACCACTTTTTTTGGGTTCCTTTTAGGGAAAAAGATTATTCTGTAAGAATCTTTGATGTAATGTACTAGAGGGTGCATGGATATACTGTATGTGGTTTTACATTGGGGAGGGGTGTTAAAGGACTTGAAGGAACCTCCAATCTGTTTACAGCTCTGATTGGAATTACACAATCAATTACCACCCCCTGCTGTGGCCCAAATGAGCCAGCCCAAAAGACAGGGGAATTGGTTAAATGTTATTGTTGGGAGGCCATTATCCAACAATCGGGGTGGTTAATGCAAGAAAATGACATTCATTAAAAGGCTCGACGGGAGGCTCCCAGGGGCCAGGCTGCAGCTGACCCTCATTCAGCGCCTGGGCTTTGTGGGCCCTCGTCCACTGTGGGGAGGGGAGATCATGTCAAAGGCACAAAATGCTCCTCTTTTGTCACAGAGTGGCCTTCAGTCTCTCTGTGCAAGCGTGTGTGTGTGTGTGTGTGTGTGTGTGCATTAGAGAGGGGCAGAGAACCGGAGAAAATACCTGTGAATGTTTTTGTGCTTCGAGAGAATGTGTGCAAAGTGTCAGAGAGAGAGAAAAAAGGGATAATTACATCATTCTGTGAATTAGAGGTGTGTGCGTGTGTGTGTGTGAGTGTGTGTTGGGAGTGGGAGGGTAGTGATTGAAGCCCACCCCCCCCTCGCCAATGGATGCACATGTAATCCTGCAGTAATGAGGCAGTGCCAGAATCATACTCCACACACACTTAGTCCTATAATGTATATCATCAACACTACAGCTTCTGGAAAAAAAAGAAAAAAAAATGCAATTCCCCTCCACGAGTGCACTTCCCGCCACCAGTGGTGATATCATCTATCAACGCATACGACGCTATCAAAAGCCAAAAGTCAGAAGCAAGTGCAGACTCCAGCCCACAGAGAGAATCGGCCGTGCCATTATTTTTGATACAGGATCCCTGTGAGAGATTATTTTTGCAAACTTCCACCAGTGCAAAGGCTTTCTTTGTCTCGTTCTATTCAGGGAATCGCACACAGGACGGCGGGTCAGTGAGAGGAAGACAGCCGTGGCCTTGTTATTTCTGTTCATCCTACAGGAAACAAGAGTCGTTTCAATTTACGAGACGCGAGGAAGAAATATGTTCCTTTATGGCGGAAAAAAGTCACAGTGCAGCTTATGAAAAAGAGTGAACTAATGAGGCTTTTAGACAAGAAGCCCATCAAAATAAATCCAGCCGGCAAGAGTCCCCGAAACTCCTTTCAGTCGCGTTTAAGGAAAAGTGAAAGTCGAGCAAATTGAGGGTTAAAAAGCAGCAAAGCAAAGTCTTGGTTTGAGGTGACGCAACAACCTCGTGAGCTCGATCGCTCGCTGACAATTGTTAAATGCTCACAGTTGCTGCACGTGTTGGTTCCAGCACATCCCAAAGCTACTTTATTAGCTTGAGATCTGGTGACTGTGGAGGCCATCTGAGTACGGAGAACTCACTGTCACGTTCAAGGAACCAGTTTGAGAGGATCTGAGCTTTGTGACACGGTGAGTTGGCCTACAGGAAGCAGCCATCAGAAGATGGGCGCACTGTGGGCCTAAAGGGTCGGCAACAGTAGGCTGCGTTCACAAAATGGTAATAAAAGGCCCAATGTGTGCACATTGTTTCACCACCACCATCAAGAATCACAGATACAAGGCGGGATGGATCCATGCTTGTATTTATGCCAAACCATGACCCTAACATCCAGATGTTACAGTAGAAATCAACACTTATCAGACCGGACAACATTTTTCCAATCTTCTGTTGTCTTAGTGAGCTCAAGTGAATTTCAGCCTTGTGTTCTACTTGGCGTGTTCTTCCAATGCTGAGAAGCTCATACTCAGGGTATTCAGAGATGCTCTTCTGCATATCATTCTGCTGCTTCAGTAGCAGAAGACCACACCTTGGTTGGTTACCTTGGTAACAACTGGTTATTTCAGTTATATTCCAAAACTGTGAAACAGTCTGGCCATTCTCTGACCTCTGGCATCAACAAGGCGCTTTGACCCAGAGAAGAGCTGCTCACTGGATATTTTCTCTTTTTTTGTACCATTTACTGTAAACCCCACAGACGGCTGTGCGGGAATATTTCAGTAGATCAGATCTGAAACACACAGATCAGCCTGTCTGGAAACATTAAAGGCGTTTCCCTGTTGTGATGCTCGACAGTGAAGCTTCAGCAGGTTTTCTTTACCATGTTCACATGCCTAAATGCACCGGGTTACTGCCATGAGACTGGCTTATTATATATCTGTGTTGATGAGGAGCTGAATGGGTGTACCTAATGAGTATCTAGTCAGTGTACATGTACTTAACCGTGGTTTAAATGATGACATGCTGAAGCAGTTCTGAGACTTTTATGGAAGCAAAGAGCAGAAATCAAGAAATATCACATGTTGCGTGTCTGCAAGCTGCTTTGCAACCCGCCTCCTACCTGGCTCCTCCTTCCCTGCTATTCTGCATGCTGAATTTGATTGCCCGTTGTCCACGACGACCTGAGACTGACATGCGATTAGCACCGATAACTGTTACAGATAACCGAGACTAGCCGCTGGGAGCTGCAGGAGCGCGGCTCCCAGCGGCGTGCCGATGAGGACTGAATCAATTTTGCACACTTGCCAGGTCTCTGGCTTATTGAACACACAGATTGACCCTCCTAAAGGGGGCTGCTGCCTCAAAGCCAAACAGTGACCTCTGACACTTGACCATCTGTCGGCTCCTGGGGAGGAAAAAAAAATACATTAAGTGCTGCAATGTTCACTTAGACGAAATTAAAAAAAGGAGCTACAGTATACTGCACAGATAAAAGGATCAAATAGAAATCAAATACAGTAATTACAAAGCGACAGTTTAATGAAATTTTTGGTTGCTACAGTTGCATGCTGCTTAGTGTGAGCCAGCCTCATCAGAGAGAGGTGAAATAATTATCACAGGCACCTGTTATGGCAAAGAACAGGTGGAGCTATAGCGTTTGTAATCTCACATCTCAACGGATATTATCAGGGTGTGTGAGTGTGTATCTGCACACAAATTTCATCTTTGTGCCAAGTGAGTGTTTGTGTGTGTGTGTGTGTGTGTGTCTGTTGGGTGCTGAGTTAAGCCTCTGATTGAGAAACAAGCCACAGTAGCAACATGCCTCACTGTTTCCCCCAGCATCTGTCTTGAGCAGCATGGGGCCTCCATGCGTAAGGGAGGGAGAGGGAGCGAGGTAGGAGGAAGCAACGGCTTCCCTTCATCTCTGCTTCCTCCCTCTCCCTCTCTCTATTCTCATTATTTGGGAGGCAACACTGGAGCTGAAAAAGACCCCCTCTCTCTCCCCCCCTCTCCGGCTCCCGTCTCAGTGTGAGTTTTTTTGTCTTCCATCATCTGCGAGTCAGCGCCGGGTCATATCACAACACGACGTGCTCTGCTGTGAGTTTAGCACCAGACACGCCAGCTCCCCGCCACTTCCTCTGCACAGACACAATTTCTTTGAGACACACTGCGCCTCGCTGTCAAAATAGCGGCGCTAGATAAGGCAAACGAAGGAGCTGTCCTGAATGTTGGGAAAATCTCACTACCACTTACCTCTTCTGTTTTGTCTGAAAGGAAATGGAAACACGCGGCGGTACTGGAAGATATACCTAGAGTGTGGAAGAAAAGGGGGGGGGGGGGGGAAAACACCCAAATATGGCTAAAAGAACAAGG
>VOQJ01031892.1:64480-77794 GCA_015052665.1 Apistogramma diplotaenia
AATTATCCGGCCCCCCCCCCCCCCACAAAAAAAAAAAAATGAAAGGAATAAGAAGAGAGGGGGTAAATGGAGAAGGAGAGGGAGGCTGGTTGAGTGAACAGGCGTGCGTTGTAAATCTTCACAGCAGAAACATGCAACCACAGAGGAGGGAGGGTGACGACTGGTTGATGGAGAACGGCAGGCAGGGAGAGAGAAAAAAAAAGGGAGAGGTGGTGCAGAATAGGGAGCGGATTTGCCTCACTCACTTAATGCACTGCTTATGACAGCTAAAGGGGAAAGTGCGCTGGAAATTGGTGAGGAGGAATTACCAGCGTTATACCGCTTGCCATCTTACAAATGAATGCCGTTTAGCCTCGGCATATAAATGAGTGGATTTTGCTTGGAGAGGAAAAAGAGAGTGAAAGGAGAGTAGCGAAATGAGAGACAGAGGAAGGCAAAGTGGCGGCGCAAGCAATCAGTGGCCGGCATGTTTTTTTGCGGAGGTGTGTGTGTGCGTGTGTGCGCATTTGTACACATGAAGGTATGTTTGTGTGCGTAACTGCGGGCGTGTGTGTGTGTGTGCGGCTCAGTGTGAGGCTCTGTGCCGAGCCAGCCGCCTGAAATTATGCAAGCAAGTAACAATGAGCAAATTGAACCTCCGCACACTGACACACACAAACACACACACACACACACACGCGCACGCACGCAAGCTCAGCGCAAGGTCAGGCTCAAAGACAAGGGAGTAGGGGCGTTTTAGCAGTGGGTGGGAGCGAAAAACAGATCATGATAAATTGGCTCGCATTTTACAAAACGCTGCCCTTAATGCACCTCGGCTAGCCATGCCCGCTAGCCCGGCGCTGGGGCTGCTTTAATAGCAGCAGCTAGCCATTTGTGATATATGAAAACCAGGCTGTGGCACTAATTGCGCAATTACAAAGCGGAAGCAGTACCGTGTTGTGGCAGCACGGGGAGAGGCAGGGAAGAGAGGAGAGGAGAGGAGTGAGGTGCACAATAATATCCTGCTCTCCATTTCCTTTTTTTATTTTTATTTATTTTAAAAATCTTTTTCCTTCTACCTTCTTAATCCTCCCTTCAATCCCACAGCTGCATTCTCCGTCCCTTTTCCTTTTCCATCAGGCTTTTGCAGAGAGCTCTGGCCGACTGAGCTGCACCCGTGGCATCCCTGTAGTTTATTGAGAGGTAGAGTGAGTGTGCCAGTTTCACTAAACCGCAGGGAGCAGAGGAGCAGAGGAGCAGGGAGATCCAGAGTGTGGTGAAAGCAAGGAGTGCAGTGAGATATGGAGGGGAGGGGAGGGTGAAAGGAGAGGGAAGGAGAGAAGGCAAAATTTGTCTTGCGCGTCGATGAAAGGACAATTTATTAGGAGCTGCTCAGGGAGACAGAATATTTTGCCCCAGTGCTTTACGGACTGTCTGGATGAGGAATGGGAGCATATTAGCGCAGTGCCGGGCCCGGGCCTGGGACGGGCTGGGGCCGAGGCTGGAGCAGCAACAACAACCTGGCAAAGCCCCATCACAGTCTGCTGCAAACACCCCTGGGGGTCGTGGATCAGGGGCATATGGGGACAGGGGAGGGGGGCTCTGCGGTGAACGTGAAGATGGTGGGAATGCAGGGAAATTAATCCAGATATAGCCACTACACAAGGGTCATCTCATCATTATAAATCTATACAGGAGGGTTTTTGTCGTTGTTATTTCATAAGCTGTAGTGTGACTGTTGCAAAACTTTCATATGAGTTGTTCCTTCGACCTGCCAATCAATCCATTTGTCAGGTGACAATTTATGTGGATGTTTATTTAAAACTGCAGAGTCACTCTGAGTGAAAAGGTTTTGGTTGCAAAAAAGAAAAAGTTAAAAAGCAAAAATCTGGACATTTATAGTGTTGTGCAAAAGTCTTGAGTCACCTCTTTTCATTTTCCTCCCGATTTTGCATCGGATTTGGGAGCACATATCCAAGTGGCCTGGGATCTGTGTCGTTCAGACTGCCATGATGCGTTTTTCTATCCATGTATGCTTTCACCGCACTGGGAATTTGGGATCCCTGTTGGAGCCTCACTGTTGTACCTGTCTCCTGACCTCCTCTCTGCATATTAATGATGATTTAAACCAAAAAATGAAATCAGCCATCATTGTGCGAGTACCAAAAAAAAAAGAAGTAATTTAATGAAGTGTTTTGAATAACTGGTCTTCTCATATATCTTCTCATATATCAGCAACACTTAATCCATACCAGTTTGCTTACAGAGGGAACAGATCCACAGAGGATGCCATCTCAGTAGCTCTTCACACTGCTCTGACTCACTTGGAGAGACTGAGCACATATGTGAGGATGCTATTTGTGGCTTTTTAGCTCAGCCTTCAACACCGTCATCCATAGTAAACTGTCCTCCAAACGTCACCATCTTGGCCTTCGCCCATTGCTCTGCAATCGGATCCAGGATTTTTTGTCAAAGCAACCCCTGATGGTCAGGCTGGGCCTCCACACGTCCCTGATCTGTTGTGGGCCGTGAAAATGATAATGAGGAGTGGACGTACTGTAGCACAGGAAACCTGCACATGGAAGCGATCCCTCGGGGACAGGGATCTGGCTTCTTGGAACAATGTCTCCAGGAGAGAGGAAAGAGTGTTGAGTCCAAGCAAGTCATGAATAGACATTGCAGGAAGACAATCCAGTATGTGAGGGAGAATATGAAAAGGATATCTTGCTTTGAGATGCCGGGAGGACCTTTCTGGGTGGAACCACTGGTTGACTGTGTTGGAGGGCGGACAGGCAGGAGAGGTTGTAAGGTGACTATTCTGAGAGAAGCTGACCAACTCGACAGGAACAGGTAGTTCAGTACTGATAATGGATCCGCTCACAGGGAAACACTGGAAACAGGGAGACAGGGACATTACCACCAAGGATCTCTTATGAAAGCCTGATTACCAGTCAGAATGGGCAAACAGTGTGGTGAAGTGGTGAAGCTGATCCTTAAGTACAGAGTCTTGATGAGGCTGAAGAGAAACAGGTGTTTGGCCGAAGCGTGGAAACCCAGGACTCTAGCCAGAGGCGGGGTCACACCTGCCCAACCCAACCTGGACTCAAAAAGCAGCAAAACAAAGGACAAACCGATGCAGGGCTGTCACATGACCATCACTCTGGGCACTGGTCCACCACAGCGCTGTGTGCTCAGTCCCGTTCTGTGCTCTCTCTTTACCCATGACGGTTCCCACATACAACACTGAAGTGAAGTTACAGCGTGAGCTCATCACTCACAGCAACAAAAAGGCCCACAGAGAAGTAACGATTCGGTTCCTGTGACCTCACATAGACCAAAAGCACCATTGCATAGGTGAAGACGGCACTGAGAACTCAAAGAAAAAGGGCTGGCCTTCCAAGAAAGGTGCTGGTTACTTTTTATCTTTGCTCCACAGAGACCATCTTAACAAAGTGCATCTCATTTTGGTACCTCAGCTGCTCTGCTGCTGACCAGAAGGCTCTTCAGCATGCAGTCTCCAACGCTCAGAAGATCTCTGGCACTCAGCTCCCAGCGCTGGAGGAAATTAACATCAGATGCCGTTGCGCAATACTGTTGTACTATTGCGTGATTAGTTGTTTACTATTTATATATATTTTTACACTTACAAAAAGTAATGTTGAGTTTCCAGAAGTTTGCTATTGAACGCTAACGTAGGTGCTGGTGCTGTCCCTGGTACCACCTGTTGAACACAATCCAGCAGAGCAGCACACGAAAGAGGCAATGCAACACAAAAGGCATCCCAACGAGTTTGGAAGCAGGTTTGCAACAGCCGATTTTCAGCTGGATGTTATTTAATGTACATTTAGGAAACTTGATTAAATGAATCCGAACCTCCTCTTGTTTTACAAGATTTACAGTGTTAGCTTGCTGCAGTCTGCGCGTGTAGCATGCAAGCTATCCCGCGAATGATCCAAATATTTAAGAGCATATATTCATTTAGATGTCATCAGATTTTTCCAAGTTTACAGCGAAGACCGTCTACTTAGCTGCTCACCGATGCTGTGAAATCTTTAGACTACGGCTCAGAGTTTCTGAACTTGTCTGAATATAGTATTGAAATATGCGAAAAAAAGAAAAGACCAACACTGGAATGCAAACTCTGTGTGCTTCACTTAAGGCGGTGGAATTATCCTGCGTGCATACAGTGTGTTTGCCCACACCTGCCGCGCGGCGAGATTAAGGAATCCCACACTGGCCGGCCTGACAGCACAGCAGTGGGGGCACTGCAGCAAACACCACCTGTGCACATCTCAGCGGATAGCTATCCTAGGGTGGCTGTAACATTAGCATGCTCTGGTAAACATGAGCCGAGCAGGTGTCTGATCATTCATTACCAGCGCTGTGATTGTGTTTAAGTGAGATGATATACAGTATATTGCTGCGCACATCGTGAAAACACGGAGAACAGAGACGCCTTCTCCTTTCTAAAGTCTTATGCTTACTAGTTACAACTGCTGTATATGCTTGAATATACAGAACAGTGAAAAAGTATTTGCCCTCTTCTCGATTTATCTTTTTGCACATTTGTCACACTTAAATGTTTCATATCATCAAAGAAATTTAATATTGAACAAAGATGACCCACTCTTCTTTGCATAACTTTTAATTCAGCCATAGCATGAACGGCCTGTTTAAGGTCAAAGCATCTTGATTTGGTCTAAGTTCGGACCACTCTGAAAAGCCGTCCTGCTGCTTAACCTGCGTGCTCCTGAGCTTCAGGGCATGAACTGATGGTCGGTCATCCTCCTTCAGGATTTCCTTGTAGAGGGCAGAATTCATGGTTCAGAATTCAGCTCCAGACCATCACACTACCACCACCATGTTTGACTGTTGGTCTGATGTCTTTAAATGTTGTTCTGGGTTCTTCTGTGACCTCCTGGATGAGTTGTCGATGAGCTCTTGGATTCATTTTGGTTGGCCGTCCACTCCTGGGAATGTTCACCACTGTTCCAGGTTTTCTCCATTTATGGATAACGGCTCTCACTGCGGTTCTCTGGAGTCCCAAAGCCTTAGAAATGGACTTTAAGCCTTTAGATGGTGGCAGAATGTGCTGCTTTTTGAGATCTTTCAGCTTCACTTTGTCAGACAGCTTCTAACAGAAGTTTATCCTCTAATGGAGACTATTATTTGCAAAATCAACATCACATTCCAATCGATAGGACAACAATCGAACTACTAAGTGAAACTAAACACTCAAATCAGGAAGTGGGCACATGCTCACAGCACTGTATGGGATGGAGCACAGTGACAGTACGAGACTAAAACACAAGGCTTCCCCTCAAAGAACATACTTTAGTCTCATTCCCACGTTTCTATATGAAGAGTGAGCAGCGGTGTGATAGAAAGCACAGCAGCACCAAGGTTAAAGCTCTAATTGTTTTTCCTTTTAAAGGCGTTTGCTTAATTCTCCTCCTTCATTGGAACAGAGCAGGAGAATAAACAGATGGTCACAGAAAAGCTAAGCGGCGCTTCTCCGCCGCTCCTCGTCTCTCCAGCCACCGACGCCGCTCCCCTGGCGTAAGCCCCGCCGACGCCTCGACATATCTCCGGTGTAACTGGCGAAGCACGCTCCCTATTTATCTCCCATTTCACTGAGCCGCAGCTAGCTCGCACGGCGTGGCGTGACCTCCGCTGGGTCCACATTAATTTCACCTCGCTGTTTCTGTGGCATCGATTAATAAAAAGTGACTAGGTTTTCAGCAAATGAACACACGCTGATAAATGAGGGCCTGCGCCTAATTGCTTGGTAAATTAAGAGCTCACAATAGTGACGACGATGTGTGCTGCTTTTAATATTTAAAAACTCATTAAGTGTGGGAACGCCGCGCTTAGTTGGGCAGACGGCCTTGTGTGATCACCTTTAGGTGCTATTAATGGCCGTGTGAAATGCCAGCGAGGGGTTTCAGGTTGGAGGTGGAACGGCTGATCTGATCAGAGCTGCTTTAAGGTGACTCCGACCTCCAGTTTGCTGCTTTGCACCTTGAAAAAACATATCCTCTCAGACACCTACACACACACACACACGAGCTCTGCCCCGTGCACATTCCTGTGCAGGATGTGAAACCAAATGCAACGTTTGGCATCATCGCAGACGCCACACACGTGTGCATACACGATCAAACATCATGCACGGACACAGCTTATCAAATCCAACACTGTACAATTTGGAATCACACATGTACACAGGAGAAAGAACTCTTATGTATGCATACACACACACACACACACACGCACGCACGCACGCACGCACGCACGCACGCACAGGCAAGCCAAACCTCCCCATGCTGTATGTGGAATTACACACCCTTTACATGTGCACACAAACACTCCTCCTACTCATGCACCTCTAACACACACACACACAATCCAAATGTCATGCACCATTTGGAATCTGGAGAGCAGAGATGAGCGAGCACTGGCAAATATTGAAAGTATTTATTTCTTTCCACAGATGAACGGGACGTAATCCTCCAAATATATTTAGTCGTGTTATGGATTTGTTGTTGCTTAATTTGCATGACAACACACTACCTTTCACTGTGCACACAGCGGCAATTGCTGCGCTGATATCATCTTTATTATTATTGAGTCATAATGTGGCGCTACGCACAGGGGGGAAATTGAGCAAGTTAAGCCTGGAGTAGTAGCAGACACTTGGCTTATGGTGATGGATCGCTTTCAGTAATTTCTCTTTATTATGATTGGCCAAGATCAATATTTTAACAGTTCGGTTTCGGCCTTCAGTACAGTGCTTAATATGTATTATTCATGACCTTTATCGGCGTGGAGGGGAGGCAGGGACGGGTGGGTTATATAGAGTGGAGGGATGACATTTTTCAGACTGAGGCAGGGGGAGGCCTGCTCTATCTGGGACATGAATAGGACTATGTAATGGACACAAATGGCTCTGTGCATGTACATGTGTGGGTGTGCGAGAGTGGCTGCATCCTTGACTGCAGCAGCATAACCACAAGCCAAGAGGCACGTGGTTTAAAAGGCAGGTTCACACAAGTTACAACAAAAACATGTTTTCTCACTTTTGCCACCTCTGGCCATCAGATACTTCTGATTTTGAGGTTGCGTTTTTTACTTATTATGGCTGTGCTTCCTATTGTATGTGTATTTGTTGCATATATGTATGCATTACACTTTAATAATATCTGCTCTGTCTCTGAACGGACGTATAGGTGATATAACAAACTACCTAAGAAGAGTGCGGCAGGCCTTCCTGCAGAGAGAACATGTTCAAGGACAGCTCGGATGAGCTGAATAACTCATGTCCAGCAGCAGCAGAAGATGAGCAGTTATGTGAATTGTATGAAACAGATATAAGGACTTTTTTTGCACCAGTGCGTGCACGTACAGAAATATAAAAAGTAGAGCGCTGTACTAGTAAGGACAGTAAATAAATAAGCTTGTTGAGGTTTTGCAGAAATGTGACCAATAACCACATAATGTTAACTTGTGACAATCAAAGTAACAGTGCAGGCTTGAGTGAATAAGGTCACAGTCACACATGCCCTGCATGGGAAAACGAGTATTCACCAGCTGGTTGTGAGTGGTTTCTGGTGCTTGATGGACGTTGCAGGGAAATGATTGCTAAAGTCCTGGTCATTCAAGCCTATAGGTCAGTCAATGGTCGCCCTAGGAAACACCTGTTGCTTGGGGAAAATGTGTATTCCACAACCGATCGGCAAAAACCTCCTTGTAATACAGTACACACACAGTCCAGCTACTGTCTGACCTGTAGGGAAATGTGAATGTTGTGCTTCAGGGCTGCAACCAGTATGTTTCAAATGCTACAGCTTTTACTTTGAAGGTGACGCGTCTCCATTTCCTTTTTGTGTGTTTTAGGTTGTTCTACCACTTGGCTAGTAATTAGCAAGTATTTGCAGACAAACAATGAAAATTTGCAGGTAACCGAGGCACTCTGCTAACAACCAAAGCAGTCACTGGGAGGTCCAGGACCGTCTTTGCAACTAATTTCATCCAGCGACAGCCAGAAACCTCCAGGAACCCATGCCAGTCAGTTTGGGAATGTTCCCTACAGGTTTCCCTAGCAACCAGTGGTTGTATCATTTTCAATATGGCGGACAACTATTTAGCAATGCACATGACATCACATGAAAAACCTCAATAGCGAGGAAAACCCACACCTGGTGTTAGTTTGAGTACCATCCAGTTCAAGGTTGTCACCCCTTCCAGTGCTGCGGCTGTGTTTGTTCTTTCCAGTGTGATCCACAGACCCTCCAAGTTATGTTTCATTTAAGGGAAGAGGACATAGTTACAGGGAGCCAAAGCTTCAGGTAGATAAGTAGATAAGATAAGGGTTGGTGTGTCCAAAAAGAACCTCACACCTTTTCACCATGAAGATGCAACACTTGCTGTTGTTCAGGTGGTTTGAACCAAATATACTTGCTCATATGCTAAAGTAGAACCATGCACAGGCAATCTGCCCCTAGAGGGCAAAACTCATAATGCACATTTGGTTAAAAAAAATTAAGTGGGCCTGAACACAGCAGAATCTTCCACCAAAGACTGCTGAGGCTTAGCTGGAGATCCAGCTGATCCTTCACACAAAGGTTGAGTCCGTTTACAATAGAAGTAGATGTTTGCTGGAACTTTGAGGTCCACTGTGAAGGTTCAGTAACTGAGTCCAAAATGCCAAAATGGAAGGAGGAGCTTTTCCAGAAGCAGGCATGAAGTCACACTGTCTGCACCTGAACATAAAACACTATTCATAAGTAGAATTATAATTTTATTTAAGTTAAAAGTTAAAAAAAAACCGAAGTTTAAATATGTTTAAGTGAAAAATATTAAAATCGGGTGGCGTGGTGGTTCGCACTGCTGCCTCTCAGAGAAGGACATCTAGAAGGTGTGGATTCGATTCCACCTGGGCCCTCTGTGTGGGTTTCCTCCCACAGTCCAAACACATGCACTTACTGGGGTTAGGTTAGCTGGTCACTCTAAATAGCCCACAGGTGTGAAAGGTCGTCTGTCTCTCTGCGTTGGCCCTGCGACAGGCTGGTGACCTGTACAGGTGTACCCTGCCTCTCGCCCTGTGACAGCTGGGATAGGCTCCAGTATATTGAATATTTAAATGCTACTAAAAAGGTTTTAATATATTTAAGAAAAAATAAAATTACTTTGAATTTAAAAAAAGTTTCAACCCAGCAAAACAAAAATCCAGCAACAGGACGCAGGGCTGAAGATCACGCCTAAAGTTTTCCACACAGTTTTTTTCTTATTAAATATTCTGATTTCCCACGGGCCACCCCACCTCGTTCGTGTGCTACCCCATTTAAAAAAGAAAAGGAAAAGAAATCCTGGAAACGCCCCTGTTCCAGGGAGTGCTCTAAAAAAATGTAGAAGTGCTTCACTTAAACACAACCTTGAAGGGTTAACAGCCATAATTAAATCAAATGTGGTCGCACCTCATATACTGTAAGTGTGTCATAGTTTCCAATGCATGCAACAATGCAAATGCTCTATTGCATTATTAAGCACCCATTCCTGCAGAAATTAGTTCCAGGGAAAACCACATTTCCTTCAGTTTTATTTTCCTTGAAAATAATTTCTGTTGTGTTTGTGTTGATATGGTGGCGCACACATGCGAGCCTCTGCTGTACTAGATATTTAATGACTGTCATTGTAACACGAAGTGATCCTTGAAAGCCTGTTTTTTAACACCCAAGGAAAAAGTAATCCTGTAATCCTCACTGGACAGAAAGATGCAGCTCCAGCTGCAGACAGATGAACACATGTCACTCAGATAATGCTATGCCATCCTATATTCAATTCATATTCCGGGGCAACCCTTATAAAAAACCCAGAAGGAGCAGGGTTCAGGAGAACGATGGGAGGGGAACGCTTCATATTGTCGAGCGCACATCAGATAAAAAGTGCCGTCGTTTCTGCGGTTGGTGAAGCTGCGGGAGAAGCGTCTGGGATTAAGAGCTGTGACATATTCATATCTGACCAGACTTAAAGCTGCTGCCACACGGGAGGGTCTGTCACTATCAAAGCTGCAGGAAATCAGCCAGAGTGGGAAGAAGAAGGGAGCGAGATAGGGATAAAGAGATACAGAGGTACAGTGCGAGCGAGGGAGACTGGAGTCAGAAGAGCAGTGAGGATTTCTTACAAAGCTCCCCTAACCATCTCTCAAAAAGAAAATCCTTTGTACCCCTCTTCCAAACCCGGCGCCCTCCCTTACCTCAACCCCCCCCTCTCGCCTTCTCTTCCTCACCACCGTATTTAAGTCCCCCTGTGGAATGAATGGGGAGTGAGTCCTGGAAAAGTTTGTCTCGGGGAAGGCCGGGTCGCGGTGTAGCTGATTATATCAGTTTCAGTGGCGTACTGGTAATAGGCTCCTCTTCGAGCAGCCGCTAACCCTGGCTCTCCCCTGGCAGCCGCCGAGAGTGGAATTAATCAGGCCTACTGGGAGCCTCCTCCATCCCCTCTCCGCAGGCGAGCCACTCCGCAGTCATTTACCAGCCAATCCCACTGTCAACCCACTGTCATTTAGGCCGTTTTCATTATGCCTTTCCCCCACACCCTCCTCCCCTTCAACGCGCAACCTCACTCTCTCCCTCTCACTCTGGATCTAAAAAAAAAAATAAAAAAAATGAGAAAAATGGAAATGGGTGACAGATTAGCCTAATGCTGGGTACTTTTTATAGACTGCCTATTATGATCACTATCCCTTTGTATCAAAAGCACAGAGTAGGATGCTGCAAGTGTGCCGGAAACATCGCCGGACTAATAAGAAATCAAAAATCGGCGCTTTTCCTCGTAGCTCCCAAACAGTCGTCTTCCCACTCATCCAGCCTGCAATTAGGAGCTTGTTAATGAGCCCACGCCATCGCCGGCAAACAACTGCCGCTGTCCTAAATGTGACATTAGGGCCAACTTTGTTCATCGCCTATAAAAACCCCGGGCCATAACTACCAATTACCGTAGATAGGTGTCCCTGGGGTCTGGGGCCCTCGCATCAGGCCGGCCTCGCCCGCTAAGCCTGCTTAAGTGACCTATTTTGAGCTCAGAGGCAGTCTGTAAAACACCTCTAAGGTTAGATTATCCCATGATGAAATACAAGGCTTCCCCGCCACAAATTACCCACGGATGAAACGCCACCAGGCCATTCCCGCGCCTTGCTGATGGCCTTTTTCTTTTTTGCCTTCCCTTCCCCGTTGTTCTGCCCCACCTCCCCTCTCAACAAGGCAGAAAAATATTCATGAGTAAACAAAAGGAGTGATTTGAAAAATGGCTGGAGGAAAAAGAGATTAATAAAAAGCATGAATTGTGCATTATGGAAGAGCTGAGGAGCCCCCGCCATCTCATTGGGGTTAGAGGGAGATTGCATTTGGGCTTTATTAAGAGAGCCGCTCCTGGTCGTAGTCGAGAACCCTAAAGAGAACACCGAGCGAGGTACCGAGAATATATTTCTGTAAAAGATTTGACTTTCCCTCCTGTTAAAATTCTGCGCGGATACTTCCTGATGTTTGTGTGGCTGGCACTTCCGATGAAGTTAGACATGTCCAAAACATTTCAAAGTGGGTTTCATCGTCGAACAGGCTGCGATGACAGAAAAATGAGACCGTGTTGGGCTGAGCCAGATGAGAAGCAGACTCTGTGACCGTAGTTATACTCAGAGCCGGACCCTCCTCTGAGACTAGACCAATTAAGATAAGAGGCAGTTAACAGGAAGTGCTTGTTTGACATCTTGTCACGTTAACGAGGACAAGCATAATTGGAGTCGTGTATTTAACAGTAGGCGTAAAATGCTGTTAGTTGTCAGCACTTACATTTTAGTGTGCCCTGGAAAGGAGGAATTTCATTTAAATTTGGTAAACATAAGGTGCCTGTAGTTGCTGAGGATAAATGTCAAGACCATTAAAGGCCTCTGCACACCAAGGAGGCAATAAAGATTGTTCTATCAAAGTCTTTTTCCACAATACCAAATCAAAGCTGCTGAAAACATTTAGAGAATCATGTTGGGTTTCTTTTACTGGGAATCCAACTCTCTTCTACTGGGGAAAATGTGTGCTTTTGTGTAACCCTTCATTTCTTTATGAATGCTTCCAAGCAGCCAGACTTCCTTGTAATTTTTAAAAGTGCTCTTGAGCAACAGTTCTCCAGGATTTCTGAAGGATTTCTTTGGCCACTGGCTGTTTTTTCACTCATTTTCAGTCCAGTCCTTGTACCCGACCATGCCTGGAGGAATGTTTTTTGCTTGTTGGGTGGATGAACCAGTGTTGTGTCGGCACATAACAGAAAACTTAGCAAAGAAATTGAAATTGTATCTTTGGGCACTTTTTGTTCCTGTTAGTTTAGTTGAATCTCCAAAAATGACAAAGGACGCAATTTGATAGACATAAAATGGGATTTTTTCACCGACAAGATGCTACAACCTGGCATATCTCGGCATAGTTTGCGGGCCTAATAAACTGAAGGCTGAGGTATGCCTAATTATACAAGAACTGGACCGTAAATCAATGGCAACAGCTCTGATGAAGTGACTCATTCAAATTTCACATTTTTGGTGGAAATTGTCATTAATGTGCATGAAGGAGGTCAGCAGAGAGTTGCAACAGTGAGTGTCTGCAGCCATCTGTAAAACACAGTGGAGGCTCTGTCATGGTTTGTGCTATTGGAGATCTTCTCAGAATTGATGGAACACAGAAAAGTGCCATCAGATCTTGATCCAACATGCAATATTCAATTCAGCGACACCTACAGCGCCAAATCACAACAAATAGTCGCCTCAAGGCGCTTTTTATTGTAAGGTAAAGACCTTACAATAATTACAGAGAAAACCCAAAAATCAAAACGACCCCCTATGAGCAAGCACTTGGCGACAGTGGAAAGGAAAAACTCCCTTTTAACAGGAAGAAACCTCCAGCAGAACCAGGCTCAGGGAGGGGCAGTCATCTGCCCAATACCATTCAGAAAGCATCTGATTGGCAACAACTTCATTTTTTCAGCATGACAATGATCCCAAACTCACTGCCAATGCAGTAAAAGCAACACACAGTGGAACTCTATCAGTCATGGATCGGCCTTCCCAGAACTCGGACCTCAAGATTATTGGAGCAGTGTGGGATCATGTTGACGGAGAACAGAACAAAAGGCAGAAACATCCAAAGAAGAGCTTTGAATGTCCTTCAAGAAGCCTGGAGAACTGTTCCTGAAGACTGCTTAAAGACATGAGAAGAAAGGTGCCTCAGAGAGTTCAGACTGTGCTGAAGGATGAAGGTGGAAACACTAGATACTGACTTTCAAGCTCATTAGAAT
>VOQJ01031894.1:5070-18801 GCA_015052665.1 Apistogramma diplotaenia
CTGCATATATATGTGTATATATATATATCCTCAGAGATTTGGTGACATATTGACATGATAGGATGCCACAGATTTCTGGCTGTACATCCTTTTATTCTACTACATCCTAAGGTGCTCTATTAGACTGAGAGCTGGTGAATCAGTCTAATGGAGCACCATTCGAGTGCAGTGATCTCATTGTCATGTTGTTACAAGGTGTGTTATGCTGCTGGATGCAGTCATCAGAAGATGGGTACGCTGTGATCATAAAGGGATGGACATGATTAGCAAAAATACTCAGGTAGGCTGTTCTCTGGCATTTAAATCATACCCAATATGTACTAAGGGGCCCAAAGTGTGCCAAGAAAATATTCCCACATCATTATACCACCACCAGCCTGAACTGCTGATATGAGGCAGGATGGATCCATATAATCAGACAATGCTTTTCCAATCTTCTATTATGCTCTTTTGGTGAGTCCATCCAAATTGTCCCTGTTTCCTGTTCTTAGCTTGCAGGGGTGGCACTCAGTGTGGTGTTCTGCTGTTATAGCATTCTGCCTCAAGGTTAAACATGCTGTGCATTCAGAGATGGTCTTCTGCATAAGTGGGTATTTGAGTTATTGTTGACTTCCTGTCAGCTTGGAACAGTCTGACCATTTTCTTCTCACCTATCTTGATATTTTCGAACCATTCTCTGTAAATCTTAAAGATGGCCGTGTGGGAAAATCGTTCACAGTTCCTTTTTTCCTCCTTCTGATCATCACTTTGAACTTCAGCAGGTTGTCTTGGCCATGTTCTTGCCATGTGGCTGATAAGATATTCACAAGATATGAGCAGCTCAACAGGTGTACCTAACAATATGTATTCAGATTATTAAGAGGCCCTTTAATGGATGCCTGAGAACCCCTGGACAACAGTATATCTACCTTTTTAAATGTATTGATTCTACCTTACTCAACAGAGACTTGACAGTGACACCATCTCCTCCACCACTAGACCAGCAACAAGGATCTCAATTGCCCTCAGAGTGATAATGTTAGCTAACTAAAAGTTGGCTCTCATTTGTTTCAGAGCTATAGTCGCGTCAGTATCCAATCCTCAAGGGGCCTCTCCACCTGTGTTGCGGGACTGCGCTTAGTTTGCTAGTGGTTCTTAAAATTTGAAATGTAGCTCTTTCAGCTCTCTCAGCTGGCAGACATTTATTACCACCTAGGCACCTTTTGCATTCCACTGTAATGTTGGTATTATAGTTTCTACTATAAAACTCTAAAATGAAGGTAGTATTTCAACTACATAAATGCTGTCTCTGCCATTTCACTGTCTGAAGTACGCGCGGGCCCTGACACAAATGCAAAATTGGATATCATCCACTTGCAGCTACCTGCAAAGAAGCAGGACTAAAAGGGCGAATGGGTCGGGTCTTTTTCTTTGTTGTTGTTTTATGACAACAAAAGAAAGGGGGAAAAGGGACAAATATTAACAGTAACATATCGCTTATTTGAAAAAATATCAAAGTGTTGACTTAAATGTTTAAACTAACATGTTAATTGTTAGAGCGAAAAGGTACTTTTAAGTACTGTACAGCAATGGGTGCAGCACTTAAGGTGGTGGATGGTAGGAAGAAGCAGCATATGAGAGAAGCGTGAAGCTGAGGATATCACGTCCTCAGTGACACTAGCAAAAACTGACATATACATGCAAACACACAGCTTCATAATGATTAATGGGGACCGAGCTGTAATAGACCACGCCCTGACCCAGTCTCCTGAGGCGTGAAGACACTTCTGACTCACAGTTTAAAAAAAAACAAACACCCTCACCACATGCTCTTTGTTGAGTGCCCACACAGTCATCTTTTCAGAAGTGCAAATACATTTAAACACACACACCTTTGCCACATTTCACTATTTGTGTTTGCATACCTGGCACTTATACAGACACACAAACCATTTATGTACAAATCAGTTCACGCACATGCACGCACACTTTTGATTCGGGTGGTGGTGATGGAGCCCTGGACCTGTCTCTATTTTCCAGTCAGCCGTGCATGACAACGCTGCACAGAGAGAGAGGGAGAGGGAGAGGCCGAGGCGAGAAGGGCAGGGAAGGTAAAAGCAGAATAAGAGCAGATGGATGGAATTAAATCTGTTCATAGTTATGGGGAAAGTAGTGGTGTGTCAAGGACCTCGAAAATCGAAATCAAAATATCGATTTCATTATACTGATGTTGAAGTGAAACGGTGGAAAGAAAGCCAGATAAATGCAGCAGAATCAGAGGGATGGCTAACAGCGGTGCAACAAAGTAACTCAATGTGGAAGAGGAGGACAGAGGAAGATGGAGGGGATGAGGGATGAGAAGAGAACCATTGGGAGCGATGCAGAGGAGGGTGTTTTTGGCTTGGCTCTTTGTTCAGGCAAAATGCGGGAGACCAGCCAAAATACATAGACAAAGGAGGAAGAAGAAGGGAGAGAGAGAACAGGAGAGGATGAGAGAAGGTCATGCAGACTGAGCAACCACACAGGCTTAGCAGAGATTCAGCATTATCATTTGACAAGGTGGGAAGAAATCAGAATGCAAGTACTGTGAAATACATTTTGGTACCTGCACTTTTTTTTTTTTTTTAGCATTTGATGCTTATTGCAGATCAACTTAAATGTAATATGTCACACTGTGCTTTTAAGTCACGTCACTGAACATATTAAAGTTGCTTTCAGAGGAGCATGTCTTTTGTTTGAAATTCAACCCATAAATGAGAGGTATCTGAAATTAAAGGTGCATATAAAGTGATAATGCATAAGACATAATACAGTATGAATGACCAAGAACTGGCAGTAATGAGAATCAGGCCAAAGAGAAAACTTAAAAACTGCACTTGGGTTTACGTGTCTGAAGATGCAGACAGGGGTTTGAAACTATAGATTGGGGTATTGTTTTGGGAGAAGAAGAGAAAAAAACAAAGGAACCATGAAAGGTCTGAGGTGATGTACAGGAGCGGAGGGGTAAAGGAGTTAGAGGAATCTATGTGGAAGACAGGAAGCGGATAAGTGGTTGTGTGAGAGAAGTTAAAGTAAGAGGAAAATGAAAGAATTTATTAGCTCTGAAGCCAAGGCAGATGTGTCATGTTCAGCCTTTACCAGTCAAGCACATCTGAATGTCAAAATAAGAAGGGGAGACACAATTGTAATTAAGGTGAGCCCAGCAGAAAGAAGAGAGGCACCAAAGTATCAGACAAAGAATTCATTCATGTGCTGTGACCAGTGAGGGATTTCAAATGTCAGCGGCAAAGCTTTAGACTTTAGATTTTACAGTAACGTCTTCCATTATCACGACAAATTATGTCAAGCATTCAATCTCTCCCTCGGTGAGATTGAATCTGTCTGAAATTTTGACATCTGACAATAATTGTTTGCAGTGAAATGAATTTAATTTCAGCTAAGCTCCAACTCAGGGGGATCACGCTGCGTATTGTAATGGAAATATTACATTTCATTAGGCTGACTCTCCTGTATAATTTCCAGATGTTTACTGTTGATTTTAAAGATGAAACCCTTTTAACCATTTTAATCTGTAAATCCTATAAAGAGCAGGACAATTTGATGTTTTAAAAAAACATCCCATGCGCTTAAACATAATTTCCTTCATTTGTTGACAAGACACAGACTGAAATATGTGGATGGTTGCCAAGTAGCCTACTAATGGTATTACAATGCATAACATTAGTTGTATTACAGTAAGCATAAGCACTTATATAATATCATCCTTTGAAAACATTGTAATCTATGGAACATATTTCACAGTTGTCTCGGGTGTAGCATATGTAGTATTTATAGTTGTGTTGCATACAGTAGTTCCAACTGCATCAGTTGCACTAGTCTCCAGCTTCCATTTCTTCTTCTTCTTCTTCTTCTTCAACGTGTAAGTACACATGCTTCAGTACATACAAAGCCTACAGTAACTTCAGTGCTTGAAAAAAGAAAGAAAAGTTTTGTTGTATTTTTTTAGAATTTTCATATCAAAAGGCGTTGTAAGTATCAGTTTTGGTGACATCTCTACCTGTAATGTTCTCCACCCACTACATAAAAGAAATCTTCTAATTAGGTAATGATGCCCTAACTAATGACCATCAAAAATAGTGGGTTATGTTCTCTAATGAAGTAATTTAATCTTCTAGAGAAGAATTCTTTCCTTATACCTTTGCCTAGTGCTCACTTCTCAAACATGTGGCGAAACCCAAAGCTTGCCTTGTTTGCAAAGCTATGACGAGATAATTGCTGCTCTAGGGAAAGATTTAACAAATGATCAGTTTACAGTTCAAGTGGTAAATGAAAAATGCAAAGAAAGCACATATCTGATATCGTACATTTTCATCACCGAACAGTCCAGATGCTTAATTTAAAAGTATAAACCACACACTGACACGGAGAAACAGACAGACAGTGAGGGAAAAGGCAAATTTAAAAAAAAGTTGATGTTGTGCTTGATTCACTATCAAAAGCTTCTTAATTGCTCATCTTGTGGTGTTGTATTCCCCACTTAATAAGATTTCTCTCACAGCTTGCCTGAAGATACACACCACAACAGCCCTGTTTTGCATTGCTCACTGTCTGCCTCATTTTGTACCCCACTGTCTGTCACACCAGTGTGAACACCGTCATAAACAGACACACAAATCAGCTTTTGTTCACTTCCCCATGCTTTTTCCCCATGCTTTTTTTGTCTGTGTATCAAAAACACCAACAAATGTGCACACACACACACACACACACACACACACACACACACACACGGAAATCTCTGGGGAACTGCATTCATTCATTCATTCATTAAAAGCTGAGGTGGGAAGGGCCCCACCTTTTTGTCGCCATGGTTACAGCTCCAGTGGTGTAACAGATAGAAAGTTAAACTGAATTTAATATTTAAAGATGTTTCATCTGTATTTGTCTGTTTGCAGAACTAGAGACAAAAGGAGAGGAGAAGTTTAATATCATACTGTACTGGTCCTAGTGTATGTATATGCGTTAATCTGTTTCCTATCTTCTTTGCATGGACCAGTCTTTATGAAATGTTGTATAAACATTGCCTATAGGCCACTGTGAGTGCCAACATCCTTTTGGCATATGCAGATATTTTAATCAAATGCCACATTCATATATATTTCTGTATTATGACATTCCAATTCTAATGTCATAATACAGAATGGAATGTCAGATTAGAATGGTGTGCCACATCATAGAGTTTGTATCTATGTATATTTGTATGTTGCACGTGTAGCAAGATTTGCTAGTCTGACTTAAGACTGAAGGGCAGATGGAAAGTGACAGAGAGAGAACAGACGGCTGCATTTACATTTATTCATTTGACCGGTGAAAATCCTGCTGCAGATTAAACAACAAGGAGAACTATATGAGGAGAAAAATATTGAAAAAAAGAAAAGTATACATCAAAAGAATAGATTGAGTGACAGAAATAGCTAAAAGCTGTTAGGATGAAAGATGGAAATAGTGAGTGGGAGGGAGAGAGGGCGATGTGGAGAAAGATATAAAAGCAATGGCAATGGGAATATAATGAGAAAATAGGGGAGAGTGATAGAACAGCCAAACAAGAGACGGAGATGATAGCATGAGAGAGAGGAGCTAAGACAAAGATAGTTGCAAGAGAGACAGAGAGAGAGACTGAGAGCATGTCTCTGAGGCGGAGAGGTTGATTTGGGCCTGCTGGTGATTGGGTTTAGGGCTGCTCCTGCAGAGCCGAGGTGACTCACCAGTCTCCCACACACATACCCAGGCGCACGCCAGGCTGTATGCAGCATTAGTGTGGTAGAGAGAGAGAGACTCAGTTCCTTACTGTCAGTGTCCTGCAGGGTTAACTGTACGTGTGTGTGTGTGTGTGTGTGTGTGTGTGTGTGTGTGTGTGTGTATGTGTGTATTCTTGCATTTGCGGGGACATAAATCTGATTACACGGTCACACTGCGGGGAATGAGCTGCTTTCTGGGGACAAAAACTCCTGATAACAAAATTTTAGATTGAAGACTTAATTTAAGGTTAGGGCACGTCTCCAGGACACGAATGAAATTAAATGTATTGTAATGCCTTTTAAAGTGATGGATACAAATCAGAGAAGAGTGTTGGAGTAATGGAAACACTGTGTGTGTATTTATGTGTGTGTGTGTGCGCACATGTATGGTGAAGCCTACAGGGAGCTGCCACTCTTAATAACAGATAATAACACACAGTCCGTAGCCGTTTCCAGATGCCAACTGTCCCTGCTGATTCACTGCCTATTGTACAATGCTATTGTAAAACACACACACACACATACAGACACACAGGTTTGAAATGAAATAATCTGATTCTTGTGTTACTAAAAAATGTTCCATTATCCAGAGCACCAAGCATCTCATCCATCTCCGTAACAGGGCATTAAATAGTACACACGTGACTGGAACCTTAGCTGACATTAGCGAAACACAAATTCAAATTTATCAGTGCTGTTGATCTCCGAGGATACATTAAAATTTTCCATAATTGCACTTTCTCCCTGAGAGGCATCTCACGCAGATTTTAGTGAATTAAATAAGCTGAAAACAAGGCAAGGAAAACAAATGAGGACGCACAGCAATACAGGCTGGCCATGTGTCAACATAATCCAATATAAAAGGAGAAACATTGAATAGTCTGTATACAGCACAAAAAAAATCTATCTACATAAGGGTTGATGAAAGTGAGGGGTATGTATGCAGCCATATATTTTTACATAGTTGACATGGATGATGCTCTAAGAAGGAATTCACTGCCAACGCATAAATATCACACACATTTTTGGACGTTATATTAAACTCACAATCTGCCTAGGCGAACAGATGAACATAGAATATAAATAGTCTGCTATGTGATGAGTGCTAGATTTTAATTGTGTGTTCCTGTGAATGTCTGGTTTAATGGGACCTTAATGTTAGCTGGAACAATGCCCTTCATCATTATCTACACTTGAATTTTAGGAACATGAAAATATAAATCAAGTGAGGATTTCACAGGGCCAGAAAGGAGTCCTGGAAGAATAATTGGAAGGATAATTTGATTTCAAAGATAATTGGAATATAATATAATCAAGAGCAGATAATTGTCCTCCTTTTTGTTTTCTTTTGAATTTCAAAGCTACAGGAAAGGTTTCTCTTTTTTTTAATCATGAAAGAGAGGCTTTGGATAAATGACAAGACATTATTGAAAGAGAGGAGGATCAAAATAACAGGTTTTCAAGGGAAGTCCACCAAAATCACCTTCCTCTCCTCTCCTGATTGCACAATTGGCTTCTGGATGTGTGTGACGTGAATAGTGAGTGAAGACATGGTACTATTGAAAACAGCCTTCCCCCTAGTCACTGCTAGTCTCACAGCAATTGCCTGTCTGATGCCTGGGGCCTTTATCATGACACCACAAAGAAGAAAACCACCAAAGAACTGCTATAAATGATTTTGAATGTGTTTCTGTTTACATATGCCTTCAGTTATTGATGTTACTATATGTTGGTGCTTGTGCCAGTAATTTGGATATTTTTTCCAAGTACTTATCAAGTAACCTAATGGGATGGAGACAGATGTTTGCCTGCTTGCGTGTTGTCCTCAACGTGTACATTTACATTGAAGATGCAGAGGACGTTGGTGACTTGCTGCATAGTGATATATTCCTGTGCCTGTTGCTTGTGTCATAAGCCCATCTATGAGAGAAGTCAAGCACCATCCCTAACAACATCATGCTTCCTTCTGAAATATAATTGCTGTCTCCTTTTGGTTGACAACTCTATAGTCATTCATGCAACTTACGAAAAGCAGTAATGTCAAATAAACGAGTAACAGTAATGCAGGAAACCAGTTTGGTATTAACTATTTCAAAAACAGCTAATCTAGTTCTTCAGTACAGTCAGATTCAGCTTTTGCCTGAAACTAATTTATGAAGTTTTTTTTTAAAAAAAGCTTTATTTAATGGCAGAAGACAGGCGTGTTAAACTATGTTTTACAAAGATGTCAATGTGCAGATAGGCTCCAGGTCAGTTATTGTGATTTAGCTAATACACAGCAGTAAAATAGTGAAATGCAGTAAAATACAGTGCAATCACTATGTTATGTATATATAAGAAATTGACTTAAGATACACAGGATGTGTAAGGCAGAAACATCCAAAATCATAAATGTCAAGGCGGAAGAAATATAAAACAGAATTATTGGACAGTCTCAACAGGGACAATAAAGTTCAGGCTTAAAAAAGGCAGTAACTTCCCATAATTTTTTGATAAACATAGGTCTGTCTGTGAGATGAGAGCAGACCAAGAATATCCTTGGGCTTGTGATGAATCTCAGTGCTTCATGATAAATGCTATCCAGGTCATGTAACCACTGCACAGATGCATGGATCACAAGAACAGAACATGGCTGTGTCATCAGCATAACAGTGGAAATTACCATTTATAACACTGAGCTAGACTGTTGATATATTAATAAATGGAAATGGGGTTTAGAGCCTTTAGAGACTAGAGGGCATGTTCTTGGCCTCCATTTCCTGTTCTTAACTGACAGGAGTGGCAGGTCGTGGGGTTCTCTGCTGTAGCCTGTCTGCTTCAAGGTTCGACATATTGTGTGTTCAGGGATGCTCTTCTGCATACTTTGGTGAGTGGTCATTTGAGTTATTGTTGCTTTCTTACCAGCTTGAAGCAGTCTGGCCATTCTCATATGACATCCACAAGCCATTTTTGACTATTTTTCCACTTTATCAGACCATTCTCTGTAAACCCTGGAGAAGGGTTTTGTGGGAAAATCCCAGTAGATCCGCAGTTTCTGAAATACCCAGAGAAGCCCATCAGACACCAACAACCATGCCACATTCAATGTCATTTTACCTTTCTTTCCATCATTCTCATACTCAGTATGAATTTAAGCATGTCCTCTTGACCATGTCTACATGCCTATATGCATGAAGATGCTGCCATGCTGCTCATATGTTTGCATTATTGAGCAGTTGAACAGGTGTACCTAACAAAGGTTGGGTAATCTAATACATGGGAACAACATGGATAAATCATTGAAATGCCTGTTTGATGTTCAGAGCAAGGCTGGTTATTCAGTGGTTAACAGCTATTCACCTACCATCAGAAATGCACAAGACAATAGTGACTGCATGCCAATATTTAGAGGCCAGCATGATAAAGTGAGTCATTGAAGAGAAGCATTTCTAATCAGCAGCAAGAAAGTGCAAGGTTGATCTATGCAAAACATAATGCAAAAAAGAGACGGTAACAGTTTTTCATAATATTTAAGTAATTCTAGAGTTTCTTCAGTTTTTTTTTCTCTGCACACTGATTAATGTTTCCTGGGAGCTGTGTATTTTCAAGTAAGTATGTAGGACAATGATAGAAGATATTCTCGGATGTCTTATATCTGAGTGTAAGAGAGAGAACACACAGACAAACTCACTGATCTGGTGTTGAAGGTTAAAGAGTATGTTTGGCTTTCTTCTTGAAAGGTTATAGCTGAAGTACCCAAAGGAGTCTGTTTTTTAAGTTGTGTTATAGAGAAGAGTGAAAAGCCTATTTGTGTGTTTCTGTCTGCCTGTCTTGGTATGCATGTGAGTGTCTTGTTTGCCACCAGCAGGTGCCATCACCTACCTTTTGCTGTGCCAATGAAGCACTGTCTCTTTGAAAGAAGATAATTTGGATGACACCCATAGCTCTCAACCAGGAACTTACAGATTTTCTATTCCACAGCCTCCTCCCACCACCAGCCCCTCCAGCAATCCAACCAGGCATCTCCCTCCTTCCCACTAAGCCCCCCCATCCCCCCCCTCCTGTCATCTCAAGCCCATGCATACCACTCATGGAATATTTAACAGTAGACATGCTCATGAATGTCAATGTTCAGGGATCTCACAGCTTTATGCTGTTTTACCTTGTTTTCTTTTCTCAGCCTTCTGGCCCTCAAACACACACTGGGTCACTGTGAGAGAATGATCCTCCAGGCAGAACTGAGAGTTTGACTGTGGAGCTCAGTAGAAAAAGCAAAGCGCACTTTAAATGAAACATTACCCCTGCCTGCGTTATCATACTTAAATGTCAGCGGTAGAGTCAAGTGGAGCTAAGAACTGTACATATACCCATCACCCACAAGAGTGAGAAGTATAAGTCACTGTGACATTTAATGTGCAGAAATTCTGTTATTTCTATAAATGTGTGTTTTTTAATCTTTCCAGATATAGCCTTGACACCCCACAAAAAGGACTGCATGCACATTCATCTGAATTTTTTTTTCTATTAACTGCAGAGATGTTTCTATTTTGAATAAAAGGTCAACAAAGGAGCGGGCTGAGGATTTAATGAACAGAGTTTTATAAACCAATCTCTCAAACATGGGAACTGAATCTATGCCTCCTTTTTCAGTCTTGCTTTGTGTTGTACGGTGCCGTATGGGTGTATTTGAAGGTAATTGTGTCTGTGTGTGTGAGAGTGAGATCTAAATGGGGTGGCAATGTGTTCAAATTGGACATGACTCACCAGGTATTTCATCAGTGCCACCTCATAAATCCCCATAACATTAAAATGCATTTCATGTGTTTGCATGTGTGTGACTGAAAGAGCAATTAACTGTTAACACATTGGGCTTTTATGTGTGCAGTCACTAGCATGTGCTGTTCTGCTGACTGCAACAACGTCTCTCTCTCTCTGTCCTTACAGGGTAGAGGAGAGTTTCAAGACCCTTTTCTGGTCGATCTTCGGGTTGTCTGAAGTTATCTCGGTGGTGCTGAAATATGACCATAAGTTCATAGAGAACATTGGCTACGTGCTCTATGGAGTCTATAATGTCACTATGGTGGTAGTTCTTCTCAACATGCTCATTGCCATGATCAACAGCTCTTACCAGGAGATAGAGGTACAAAAACAAGATAGCTAATCAATAGAAAATGGGTGCAATATTGTAAACAAGTCAATAAGGTTCATTTGTATGATTGTCTTTGTGCCTGCAGGAGAATTGCGCTGTATCTTAAAAAGCAAAGTTCAATACAGTGGCAACAAGCAAATACACCAAATGCATAATAAAAGAGGGGTCTCATTGGAAAAATTGTCACAAAAATGAGCTTGTTAGGAAAATTGACATTTACTTTTTTCCCTGAGATATCTGAGTTGTTTGGGGGAAAAAATCTGAATGAGATTTGATTTTCTTTTTACTGCATTGAATCTACAGACATTCCAATCTTCATGCAAGATAGAAGCAAACTCGACACATAACATACCATTTTATATACAGTATTCTGCTAAAGAACACCCTTTTAACCTTTAATGTTTCAAAGTTGTTGTTGTTTACCACATTTTTATTGGCTTTACAACATACCTAATCGTAATTATAGTAAATACAGTAGCTACTGAGCAATATTCTAGTGCATCTCAAAAAACAAAATATCATGAAGCTCCTGAACATCATAAATCATGTCTCAAATTATTAGAATATTTCTTTTTGAGTGTGAGTAATTTCCTTTTCAAACAGTATACAGTGACTGTGTCCAACCTTTTTCACTGGTACTGTGGTAATGCTGTTTACCTCTAGGTCAAGTTCAGTATAAGGGAAGACAGTCATGGGGGAAGACTGCTGAGCTGGGAGTTGTACAGATAATTAACATCAACACCTTTCTGAGAGCCACAGAAAGTCATTGCTGAAGGCCTGGTGTTCACAGGGTGCTAAATCAAAGTACGTTCAAGGAAAAGAAAAGTGTAGCAGCGAAAGGTACATGCAAAATTGTAAAATGTTATTCAAAAATTTGGCAGAGCCTCACAAGGAGTCAACTGAGGTTGGTGTATCAAGAGCCGCCATGCAAGATGGCTTCAGGAAAGGGTTTCCAACCACTTCTTAACCACAGACATCAGAAGTGCCAAACAGAAAAAGAACTGGACTTCTGCTCATTGTTCATCTTTTCAGATGAAAATTAATTTATCATTGTATATGGAAATTGAGGTCCTAAAGTCTGAAGGAAGAGTGGAGAGGCATCATATGAAAGCTGTCCTGCTTGAAGTTCCCACAGTCTGTGGTGATTTGCGGTGTCATCTCCTGATATTGGTGGTTGGTCCACTGTGTTTTCTCAAGTCCAGTATCAACACAGATGCATACCAGGAGATTTTAATGTACTTCATGTTTCCATCTGCTGATCAGCTATATGAAGATGCTGATTTCCTTGTCGAGCAGGAGTTAGCACCTGTCCACAGTGCCAAAACCTCTACCAAATGGTTTGCTGACCATGTTCTGTGTTGGATCGGCCAGCCAACTCACCTGAACCATATAGAGAATCTATAGTATTGTTAAGAGGAACATGAGAAACACCCACAACTCACAAATACAGATGAGCTGAAGGTCTCTGTCAAAGCAACCTGGGCTTCAGCAACAAGCAGGGCCACAAATAAATCCTTTTTGATTGATTTTAGTAAATATTCTGATAATTTGAGATACTGGATTTCTGATTTTCATGAGCTATAAGCCATAATCATCAAAATGAAATCAACAAAGACTTGTTATGAAGATAAAATATATGAAAATCTAACCTTTTGAATTAAATTACAAAAAAACAAACCTTTTCACAACATTCAGATTTTAAGAGACGCACTAGTATAGTAGATCAATCCAAACCAATAAGATTAAGTTTGTTGTCATAACCTGTATTTTCATACTTTTCCCTGTGTGGATGTCACTGTCTTTATTGACTGGGATTTGTAAAAAAACAAACAAAAAAACTTCATCTTCCCCCTCCTTTCTGTTTATCTCTGCAGGAGGATGCCGATGTGGAGTGGAAGTTTGCCCGAGCTAAGCTGTGGCTCTCCTACTTTGATGAGGGACGCACTTTACCAGCCCCCTTTAACCTTGTACCCAGTCCTAAGTCCTTCTACTATTTAGTCCTACGCATAAAGTCCTGTCTCATTCACCTCTGCAAGGTCAACGGCCATCACCGTAATGAGCTGGAGATGGGCATGCTCAACTCCCAGGCCAAGGTGGTCAATGTCAGTAATATGTTTGGTTACTTTAAACACACAGTACAGATTCATGGCTAATTAATTATTTTCCAACAAGCTTTATTTAATAATAATAATAATAATAGAAATTCCCAGACATCTGTAAATTTTACAGTGACGGTTTGGTTTGGTTTTTAGCAGTGTATTTTTTAATAACTGTCTGCAGTGCTTTTTCCATCTATATTTGTTCTGTTGACAGCATCCTTCTTGCTTTGTTTGTTATTTTCCCACATGGACTCAGTTAAACTGTTAAAAATCAATAAAAGGGCAAGCGATACTAATTACACCCACCACAGTCCTCAGTGAAGTTGGCCATATGGGTCAACTTATTGTATAACAATCGTCATATGCTGAATCTTTGGCAACTGTAGTTGTAGACTGTGCTCATGCAACCCAGAAATGATGGAGGAAATCTAAGAAATTCCCACTGCAAGTCTGGAAATGCAGCTGAAACCTAGTTTAGCTTCACACCTTGTTCCTCTCACGATTTGTCCTTCTAAATAAAAATCACTGCAGTGAAAAGAAGGTCTTGTGTGACGAAAATAGCATCGAACATTTAATGCGCAATCAGTCTTGCTTCTGGTCTGTTCGGCAGGCATTTCTTCTACCTGATCCCTTAGCTCAGATGGCTCACCTCAGCACCTCAGCTAGGCTATTAGGCAGGTCATTAGCTTTACCCACGTCTCCTCAAATGCCCACCTTACACCTTGCT
>VOQJ01031896.1:8316-23728 GCA_015052665.1 Apistogramma diplotaenia
ATACATTTGCTAAAAAAAAAAAAAAATTTAAAAACAAATAAAAACCTGAATATGTAAATAAGGATGATGATGATGATGATGATTTAAAAAAAAAAAAACATCACTTAGAAACCTCAAAAACAGCATATCTGCCTGACATCTCTGGTCACTAAAAGACTTCAAAATAGCAGAATCCCCCCCCGGATCCGCTGTAGTTCACAAACCAAGCTAACAGCCTGTGGATCATGCATGCAAACAGCAGGAGACTGCACTTCATCCTCCAGCATCGACAGTGTATGACCGAATTTGTGGAGGTCTTTACACTCCGAGGGTTCACTGCTAATGGTATCAGTATCTCATTATTTGTAGGTCATTGTTTCCTGACAGACAAACACAATGTAAAGCCACATCAGCATCAGCACCACTCTGACCCGCTGGCTTTAAATACAAACATTATGGTGGTTCACTTTAAAAGAACTGAAGAGGCGTTCAAGTTGCACTATATCTTTGTGTGTGTGTGTGTGTTTTGCAACATAAGATAGGAAAAGCTTTGAAGTGGTGGTATAATAGATTTCATATCTGAAGGTCTAAAGCTCTGAATGTAAATAGAATTGTATTTTTTTGTGATACTACTATATTTGAAAAAACTAGCTGATCATTATAATACTGTTTAAAAAGGGGGGGGGTCATTTATTTATTTATTTACTTCCATCCATCAATCCATTCTCTTCCGCTTGTCCTGTGTTCGGGGTCGCGGGGGGGCTGGAGCGAATCCCAGCTGTCACAGGGTGCGAGGCGGGGTACACCCTGTACAGGTTGCCAGCCTGTCGCATCGTTAACACAGAGAGACAAACAACCATTCACACTCACATTCACACCTATTTAGAATACTTATTTAGCCAAATTCTATAACAAAACACCCACGAAAACCGTACCCAATAAATAAAATAATGATAATGAATAATGATTTTAGACAAGAGACTCTGGCATATTTTTGTATTCTCAATCTGTGAGTAAAGACAGATGCTTTTCTAATTGCTGAACCACACTCTAATGATGCTGATGTTATTTACAGCTTAGTGATCTACTGCTTCTAATTATTGAAAACATGACCTCCCCTCGTCCTTCACAGGGAATCGATGAATATAGTGCAGCCTGTTGGAATGCAAATGCTAACGCTGTGAAGAGCGTGGTAGAAAATAGAAGATGGTGTAGTGCTGGGCCACTGACATTTATCGATCAACACTTCAAATGAAATATTTGATGTAATTAACACTTAATACATTAACTGTGGACAGGACATTCAGGTCGTGGGGAAATGACTTTACAGTCCATAGGTAAAAAAGTTTTAAATAAACATTTAAAAATATTGGACATTGACCCATGAGGGGTTGGAATCCCATTTGTCAGGGGGCTTTTGCATCCTGGTAGGGTTTCCCAAGGCAAATTGGTGAGGGGCCGGACAAAGCGCAAATCTGATGGCCCCTACTGTATGAGAGAAAGATAAAGGTTGAAGTTGAAGATTTCATGGACTGGTGTCTCTGCAGGGTAGTTGGTGCCTGTTGTCGTGGTAATCCCTGAACCAGATTGTGGACTGTGGAGGTGAAGGGAGCCATCAAGCTGAAGAAGTCGTCCTATCAGGCTGGGTTAGGCGGGTCTAACCTAAGACTACAGTAGGTATTTATTTATTTATAGGTGCAAAAACTGCCAATGCTTACAGGTGCAGTCAAAAGATTAACAATTCATATCTGTTTTATACATTTGTATTTTTTTTTCTTGTGATTTTGTGGTCAAGGCAACAGCCACAACACATCATTTATACCGCTTGCCAACTCTATGACAAAATTGCACAACTTCTACTACTTGTTAAATTGTAAATCGAAAATTTGAATAATTTAACCAGTACTTGTGAAAACTGTGCCTTTGCCCTCTTGCAAAAGCTTTTCCTATATAAAACCAGTATGGTTCAAAAATACAACCACATGAGAGTTACAGTACGTCAATGTAGCCTTTTGTGAATTTGCCCACATCTGGTTACAGGGTTACGGAGAATTCTATGCTACAGTGATTAGTGTCATCAACTAAGTGCACAATAACTGGAAAGGCAACCTGCAACCAAATAACTGTGCATGTGGGTGCAAATCTGCTCATTGTGTCTCCATTTGTCTTTGTGCATCAGCTGTTTGAACCTTATTACTTCAATGACACCAATTAAAGCAATTAAAAAAAACTTTAATTACAGATACCTCAATCATCCCTACCAGTGACTTGACTGGCCTGTTGCAACACGTGCATGCATATGAAAGTAGATGCGGAAACGTGCACTTGGAAAATACAGACACTGCATAGGAATATGCATGCACACGTCTAAACACATACAAATGACAAGTACAAACAGGTTTGTGCGACCATGCTTGTTAAGACATTATTCTGACTTCCATTCACCGAGAACATAAAGCCTAACCTTAATCATCACAACTTAATGCTCTGACACTCAAATTGCCCTGCATGTCATTATTAGCGCACAAAACACACATCCAAGGCCAAAACAAGGCTTTGAAAGGCTCATTAGGCTGACAGGGCACCGTCACTGATGTGCGTGCATGTGTTTTGTATGCATGTGCTGCTATTACTGCTGCATGTATACATCCTGGTTCAATGGTTTGGAAATGACATTCTCTTTTCTGGGAAAATGATGGCTCCATTTTGAAGAAGAGGGAATCTGTTTAATCTACAATATATATCAATCTATATGCTGTGCTAATAACTATGAACACGATTTGTGATGACAGCCACAATTTCCACTTTACAGGAATCTTTCGTGTACTGTTTGAAGTGAGGACAAACAATCTAATACCTCAGCTTTCATTGGTGGAATCTGTTTTATTGTCTTCAGGGAGACGTTGAAACAAACAAATAGCGTTCAGCCAAAATTCAAGCTGCTGATAAGAAGGCATCATGTTCTTCTTTCTCTCTGAATGCTTCTTTTAAATAGTACTGTATATATCAGCTCTGTATGAACTATACCTTCTTTATATGTGTAATAGGGTGTCTCTGGTGTCAAGTGGTATGGAGGACCAAAACTGACATAATTAGAAATAAAAACAGAAATATATATATCTTGTATAAATACTGTTTTTCCTTTTCCGTCTACATACATTTTCATCAAGTAATGTATATATTGTGTTTTCCTTTACATTACTTGATGAAAATGTATGTAGACGGAAAAGGAAAAACAGTATTTATACAAGGTATATATATATTTCTGGTTTCTTTTCTAATTATGTCAGTTTTGGTCCTCCATAAAGTGGTGACCTGTGTTTACTACTGCAAGCAACATGCTCTAAGTGTTCTGAGAGAAACTATTTTGGGATGTTTAACAAGAACATGTTAATCACTTATCCCTACAGTGCACCAGTATCCGTGATGCACTGCAGTTTGTTGATTAAGATGTTCATTAGTGTGCCTGAGTAGTTTTGGTTCAGATATTTTGGAATCCACAGTGGCATAGTGACACTTGAAATCTTTATATCAGCACCAGTGTTACTCTGCGATCATGCTTTCATCCTAATACACAGCTCTGAAAATTACAATTAAAAGAGCACCTTTTAATCAGAGTATAAAATCAAGTCAATTAAACTTCTGGGATATTGACCAGGTCAGTTAAGTTGCAGAGGGTGGTGTTAATCAGTTTCAGCTGGTTTGCTGCCAATGAAATTAACAACAGGTGCACCAGAGGGGCACCAATGAGACAACTGCTAAAACAAAAGCAGCTTTACAGGTGGAGGCCGCTGGCATTAGTTGTGACTGTTTTTACACTAGTTTTACATTTGGTCAGGGTCAGTGTCACTACTGAGGTGATACTTGGACCCTACAGAGGTTGCACAGGTAGTCCAAATCTCCCAGTATGGCACATCGTTGCCAGAAGGTTTGCTGTGTCTCCCAGCACAGTCTCGAAAGAATGGAGGAGATTCTATCAGGCAGGCAGTTATATGAGAAGAGCTGGACAGGGCTGTAGAAGGTTCTGGATGGGTATCTGTTCCTTTGTGCAAGGAGAAACAGAACTACAAAATTACCTCCAGAAGGCCTCTGGTGTGAATGTCTCTGACCAAACAATCAGAAACAAACTTCATGAGGGTATCATTAGGAGCCCTGATGTTGCCAGGCATGCATACAAGTCAGCTGCATTTTTTTTCTTCACTTTGATTTTCAGGGTCTCTTTGAATTCAGCTCTCTGTAGGGTGATAATTTTCATTTCCATCAAACCCAGGTGTGGCATCCTTTCATTCCTAACACATTACCCACTCTGTATCAGTGTATATATATACAGCATTACTTTTTCCCCATTGAGGTGTGATGTGTTTTCATACTTTCCTTTAATGTTTTTTGAGCAGTGGATGATGTTTCACACCATATTACTTTATAGACTATCCATGTATTAGTGCTAAACACAAAGTATAGTGAGTGTAAATGAAGATGCTGACTTGATAGCACTAGATACAATGTCAGAGACTGGCAACAACCATAAAAGTACAAATCTTCATAGCCTGCTTTCCAGTCGTTTATGGTGCACTGCTGCACAGATGTTTCTGTGTTTACAGCTCTTTCTGGAGTTTCTGGTAAACCCAACAAACACTAACCAGATAAGATGTTTTAACATAAACTGCTGATTACCACACTGCTGTCCTCTAGCCAACAAATCTAGTAATTCCTGGGTAGGTGTGCAAGGATTGTGATTAAATCATTCAAAACTGAAGCACTGTAGCGATTTTACAGCAAAGGCGCAGTGATAGGTCATCGGACACTTTTGTCAGTCACGTTGACACGAGGGAAACATTTTGTAATTTTGTTGCTCTGTGAAAAGGTACTTGACCGTGTTACTGAAGGTTGAGAAGTTCAAAATGTTCCTTTTACTTTCTGCACTTATGATACCATTGGACAGATGCTTTTCAGTGTTGTGCATTTCGCAGTGGGGTTTTGAAAACCTCTATTTTCACTATGGAAAAAAACTGCCTTTTTGTTGACAGGAAGTCAGAAAAGATAGAAAAACATATATTTTAAACTTGAATGAAAGGGCAGACCAATAAGCCATCACGCCGTTCTCCGGCTGTAGTCACTCTCCTTTATTTTCAATCAAAATGAATACCATCTATCTCTGTCTGTCTCTGCCTCCATCTCCACTCTTCCTTCAACCTATTTGTCGCTCGACCAGTGATACCAATTACTTCTCTCTTGCAAGTCAATCTTTTCTAATACTCGCGCTCCCTATCTGCATCTCTGCTCCCTCTCTCATTGTTTCTTCTCGGTGTTTGTGTCTCTTACTCTAATCCTCATTTAAATTCCCATCCTTCACTCCCATCCTTCTAGCACCCACGACTCTGAGCAACTTCTGAGTTGCTCACAGAGTTGTTCTGCCATATTTTTGGGCATGTGCCATACTCTCTCCCTGGCCCAAACCCACAGCCATTAATTCTGCTAATGACAGCTAAATGAAGCATGGAGATGAGGAGACTAGTACAGAGCCGTGCACACGGGAATACGCAGAAAGCACAGATATGCGCATACAGAATATACATGCAAATACATTCATAGAGATTACAGTTTTTCAGCTACTAATTGACAGTGATTGAGGATTCTGAAAATCCTTTTCGTTTTCCCGCCCATGTCACGGTGACGGGCTCATCCAGCACAGTGTGCTGTGTGCTATATGTTGTATAAGAGTGAATGGAAGAATGATGAGAAACATTTTCAAGTTTGGGTTTATAGTTACTTCATAAGAGGATTATCTGACATCTGGGAGTAGAGAATCTCACCCATGTTTTGATTAGAGCTTGTTGCTGGGAGATAGAGCTGTTGAGAGCGGCATTGTTGAAGCATCTCCAAACCTGAAGCAGCAGCTTTAGGAAGAGTGGACTAAATATAGCAAGAGGGCTCAATTCTGTAGCATATGGAAAAGAGGAAATTAAAATGCAATATAGAGTCTTTGTATATACAGGTAAAGACAGATCCTGTTTGGAGCCTCAAGTGACTACTTGTTCTCTTTCTAAGCCTTGAAAGGGAATACTTTATATTCAGATAGCTTTAATTTCACAGATGTTAGCTCTCCTGATATCTGTATTAAAATTAAATATACATGATTTAACATTTACAGCATAAATCAAATATTACTTTTTTCCCCTCATTACAATTCATTACATTAATGAAGTATATTATAGAGCTGAATATTTTGCATATAATGGGGCTTTTATTGTCTGTGTGTTCTTAATTGAGCTAATGACTGTTTCACTAAAGCAGACGGATAGGTCAACACTTCACTTTGACTTTAAAACTCCGCACAGCAATTTCAAACAGCTGCCTAGCTAACTGTGAAATATATTCAGCCTGTAGATTATCATTTTAATTAATCTTGCTTACTTGGTCGTGTAATTTAAACATTTGCTGGGTTAGCTGGATGGAAAGAGGAGGAGGAGGGAGGAGGAGGGAGATAGAGGGTGGTGGGATGTGTGGTGTGACTGGGAGAAAAAGGACAAAGTGTTCGCGGTAGGTGCGGCTGTGCATGTGTGTATAGGAGCGGGCAACTGTGTATGCAAATAAGTATCACCTTCAGAGGAATAATGCTATTCTCTGCCTTATTAAGCCTGAAAATGCCAAAGAGTTTAATCTCAAAAAGCTTTGAGGAGTAAATGGGTAAACTGAGGGTGTAATAGGATCATAGTAAATAGTACTGAAAATACCGAATCCCATTTCCAAATGAGAAACAGCGGCGTTGCACAATTCTGTAAAACCCTCGATTATGTTCTGTACTTGCATATGCTCGTATGCCCAAAGGCATTTATTTTTATTCTCATTCCCTGTGATGTCTGGCAACTACACTATGATTAAAGGGAAAGATTGTGATTATGGAAAATAAGTGTGCTTGAGAAGTGTTATGTGGCTGACTCCACTTTAAAGATAAACAAGTTGCATTCAAAAAAAATAGGAAGATCATATTGGAAATCATATAACATATATATATACATAAAGCACTGCAGTGTAATGTAATTACACAGCAGTGTGTGTGTTTATTTATTCAGCTTGGAATTAAGGGAGAGAGGACACAGGGAGGGAGTTCAGGAAGGAGGCGACGGCTAAAATAAAGAGCCAAGTTCAGGCACAACTTTGATGCATACTGTAACACTGAGGCAGAGCATCAGAATAACAGTTTACATACAGGCTGGGTTGGAATGAAATCTGATAAGATCACAGAAGAAAGGTAACAGGGGAGTGGCTGTGCATGCTTTTAATTCAGATAAACACCTGGGCAGCAGACTGAATGATTTTTGATCTAAATATGATTACCGTGATTTTATCAAATTAGATAAAACATTGAGACTCTTTCATCACTTCACATTTATGTGAGGAAAACGCCAATCTACAACAGGCAGACCGAGTCAAGAGGGCAGAATCCGTCTACAGGTGGCTACGGCCAGAAAACTTAATGAGCTCTGTTGCTACTTTCAATACAGATTTACATAATCTCTTAAGCTGCAGCAGGACCCTGAGCTCTGAAGGCATTCCATTCTCCATCCAAATGGTAAATGATTTTATCCCAGTCAGGGAAAAAAAAAATTGAGAAGTTCACAATCAAAATTTTGAAGCATATTGAGGAAGAGCATCTGCACGCAGGCCTGTTAGAGGTGTCGTCACACTGTTGTACTGTACATTCTGGTTTAACATGTGATGGGGCTCCAGGGCTCATTTCACTCTTATTGCTTACAAAGAGGTCTATCTGCCGCTTTAAACTTAATTACTGTATAACATGACTGGTTGGATATATTACATTACATGTTGACAGCATTCTTTCTAGCCAGGTGTATCTTTCATGTTTTGCTGGGGGTTCTTGAAATGTAGGCAAAAGTGGGTTTTCAAATCAGTGTTATCCAGTTGTTAATTAAAATTCTAAGCCCCCCTCTTGTATAATGTAATATTAAGCCCCATTTACTAATATGTGTGTTCTGACCCTGCACATAAAACCATAAAATCACCATCAGATTTATGACGCATGCACACCAGCCAGTTTTGTTCTTACCACCGTGCATATGTTAGTAAATCAGAATCATTCTAAGTTGCAAGGCTCGTGCTGGCTGCCTGCAATCTGCGTACCACCACGACCCCATTTATTTATATAAGGAAGCAAATTTACCTTTAGGTGTAACAGAGAGAGCGGTAAAGTTAGATAAACTGGCATGTAAAAGAAAGCATCAAAATTTTACTGCTGAAGAAATCAAAACAAGCATCTGTGAGATGGAAACAAGAAAAGGCAAATGTTTCGAAACTGTTTCCAGGTAAAGAAATAACAGAGGATGACATGCCTTCTACCTCACGTGCCTCCATGCAGTCATGAGCGTAGATAGTCATGCACAGCCTGGAAACTGGTCGTCCCTTCTAAGCAGGTTACCCAAAACCAGCTGGCTCACCTGGATGCACTGAAAAACATACTGTAGCAGCAGGCATAAAAGATGTGAATGAAACATTTCTGTGAAGCCATTAACAATAAATGTGTGTTTTGACATGCATTGTTTGCTTTTGGAAAAAATAAACACAATATTTAATACATGGCTGGATTACAGGCTTTAAAGAAAAAATATTTTTTTTAAAAAACAAGTTTGTCATTTTAACATTAAACACCCAACTAACCATTATTAGTCACTCTGATTTTAGACCTGCCAAGCCTGAATCGCAGTTCCAGGTGGTGCAGGAATGTCATGTCTCACTGCAGTAATGTAAAGGACACAGCATGCCAGAACGATCTTACACACCTTCTCACGGCTATAAAGCAGCCTGCCCCCACCTGCGTCCAGACACATCCAACAACTCTCTTAAAGTGCATGTTTGGCCATGGATGTGATTGCAGCATACTTCTTAAAGGAGCGACGGAGTTAGCTAATGGAGCCATCGGCCACGTTCTGAAGCCATATCCACAGTCACCTAAAATAATGGGAAATATTTCAGCACAAACAGAACCAGGTGTTTCAGTTTAATAATTTACAGACAAGTCCAGAAAGCCTCACCAACAAGCCATCCATCCTGCTCTGCTCCTGCCTCTATACACATTCCTACTGCGCTGTTGTTTGAAATGAAGGAGTCGTGGGCACCTCCTGGCCAGCAGGTCACAACGCTGAGTATCTGGCTCTCTGAATCACATATTAACAGTGGAGTTAGCAAGATGGAGCTTTCATGTGCGCATGGGTCTCTTTCTCCAATAGTGTTTGGCATTTCGGTAGTGTCATGGAATCCTCTCTTTACCTTGCTCTGAAATAGCTTGTCATAATAACCTCAGGCATCGGCCATTTCCATTTAATACCCTGGGCACATATCAGAGAAGGCTGAGAAATCCTGAACCGATCTGCTTTTTCCCTCTGAAATGTCCCTGTAGCCCCGGCTGAAAAAAACTCTAACCTGGGGTGGTACCGGGTGAGAGCGGTGTAGCTACGTGGTTTCAGCTAAGCCTCAGCCATTCATCATTATCTTCAAAGGTGTTACTGTACAGGCATGGGCTGAAATATCTGCAAACAAGGCTAATTCTGCTATTATCACATGCTTACAGCAGACAGAGTACGGGATGTTTTCTACAAATTAGCCACTTGTCACTAAGTGACACGTGTAATTATGTGGCACTACAAGTTTGAGTTGTCCAAGAAACATACAAATGAAAGCGTCCACATTATGTATGCGTGGGACATTCACTTTTAAAAGGTTAAATGTTTTAATTATAATAATAAATGAAAAGCATGAGAGTACATAAATGGAATAGTTATTTGTCTTTACAGACTCATGCTCATCCACCAGTCCACCCTCTGAGACTGAAGCCTCTCTTCATCCCTTCTTTGTGTCACGTACGTTAATGACTGTCAGAGAAGCAAAGTAGAGACACAACTTAAATGCTGATGATATTTTAGTCGTCATATTTACGGAGGGACTGGATCGTGACACGGGAGTCCATAACAACGGGGCTTGGCACCGCATCATGAGTCTTTTCTTCAGCTAAATGAGGCAAAAAACAAAATTTATGCTATTGCTATTCTGATATGTGGCAAATGATCCTCTGATTGTTTTTTATAGCAGTTACACGTTTGCTTACTTGTACTCGGTATGAATTTCCATATTGTGCATCACTTTTGTGATTTGTCAACATGAAGAAATATGAAGACAACACACTACAGTCAAGTGTTTAACTATTTAGACAATGATACTTTTTGTTGTTGTTGTCATTTTGCCTCTGTACACGGCCACAGTGGGTTTTATATCAAGCAAACAAGACATGATTGAAGTGCAGGCTTTGAGATTTTTTTTTCTCTATGGGGGAGGATCACATGTCCAATCTTTTGACAGTAACTAACTGCAGTAATACCAGGAGTATGTGACTCAAAGAAAAGACAGAGGCCAAAAGAACAGGAGCCTGCCAGCAAACAAACAAACAAACAAAAAACAGCCCAAAAAAATAATTGAAATGAAGAGAAACGTATGACAGAGGGAAGGAACAGCTCATCATCCAAAGCACGCCGCAGTGACTCCATCATGTTTGACAGATAATGTTATGGCACTGGCAAATACGGCTGCTAATGGAACTGGCTACAAGTATTTCTTGATTATGTTGCTGCAAATAGAAGCATCAGGATGAATTCTGATGTGTACTGATAGCAATTCAGCAAAATCCTGCAAAACTGATAGGACAGCAGTCCGCAGTGCATGGTGATGGATAATGATCCAAAGCAGAACTTCAAAAGCAACTCGAGAGTTTCTCAAAACAAAGAAACGAGACATTTTTCAGCAGCCAAGTCAGTCACCTGATCTCACCCCAGTGATGCCCAGTGATACTTTTGTAAAATACTTCAATTAAAGCTGAAAGTCTGCTATTTGATCACATCTTGGTGTACAGAGGCAAAATTATAAAAATTGTTGTTATTCAAATACTGTACTGTTGAACAATTAATTAAATAGATTTGAATGCTTAAAATTCATTTCACTCATTTAAATTTACATATTTAAATAAAAAAAATACTGTTTCATTTCTACTTTTACAAAAGTAAAAATATTTTTAAAAAATCACTAATGCGCTTTCCGATGGTCATTTCTTTTCTAGTTTAATTTCACTCCATCTATGCAAATTATTTTCCGTAGCCCATTCAGGCATTAAAAATAACCACAGCATTGCATTATTTCCTTTTGCATTTGTCCAAAAATTTAATCTCATCTGTTAAAGGCTATTTTAAAAAAAATTAGCTCGTTGATCACATTTGTCCTTTGTGGTGAACCGAAAAACTATTTGTGTACACCTGCTTAGACAAAAACACACCATCTGACACAAAGAATACTAACTAAAAAGTTACTGAAAGAGACAGTTATAAAGAGCATTTACACCTCTTTTACAGACATATTAATCACATTATGAGCCATATTGACCCATTCACACCTATATTTATCAGAACTCTAACACACACAGGTGACATTCAGGATTTCAGAGAGGGATGAGTAACTTGCCCAAAGCTAATTCAGCATGGAAATAGATAAACTGCATTAAGAACGCGTTAAACACAAACTTTTCATACATTCCACTTTGTCTTTTTCTATATTTATTGTCTTACAACCAACTTCCACTCTATTCAGCACATTAAATTGTCCATTAAATGAGCCTGAACCATCTTACAGGAAGTGACAGAGATAAACATGGCTCACTCACACTGTCATTTGGAAGTGAAATGAAAGCCCGATTTATCACAGCGATTGTTAAATTCTAACACGTCTGTCATTAGCTGCACAGCAGTCGGCCAGAGTTTTAGCTAATGTCACTCCAGCTTCCCATGTTCATGTTCTCACATTCTGCTGCTTATTTATTCTCTAAGTACATTTTATTTTATTCTGTATTTTAAAAGGTTCTATTTTATGCAGTGAACAGGAGCAGCCCTCCAATCTCATTGCACAGCTGTATAATGACAATAAAGGCATTCTGCCTACCTACCTAGCTTCCTTCCTTTCTTCCTTCTAAATGTAGAAGGTGGCGATCACGTGATCTAGTCCATGTTGAAAGTTAATGTGTTTTATTCTTTGGGTTTCTGTTGAGCTCCGGATTTGTTTGCCTGCCTCATGTGTCAAGTCTGTGTTTCTGTCTCCGTCTCTTTCCTGTTTCACTTTGATAGTTCCCTGGTCTGTGTGCTGGGTGTCTAGTTTTGCTTCCCTTGTCTCGTCATTACATTAGTTTCACCTGTGCCCCCACCTGTTGCCTGTTTCCCTGATCATCTTCTGTTGCGTATTTAAGTTCTCAGTCTGTGTCGGTTCTTCGTCGCGACGTCGTTGTAGTTTCCCCCACTGTGGGACTCCATTGCTGTTTCCTGTGCGCCTGCCTCTGTGTAATCCTGTGTCCTGAGTTCCAGCTAATAAAGCTGAGTTTTGAGTCGTTCCATTTCCAGTGTATCGTGCATTAGGGTCCTTTACCTGCCTGCCACAGCTATCCTTGATAGCAATAGCGTGATTTCATTTCATTTACGCTCTGGTGTAAAAAAATGAACATTTAGGAGGCTAATAAGAAAACAAAATATTTTTCTGAGCATCTTTGCAGAGGCTGGTATCATCATGATGCTTTAAATATTGTGATTCTTTCTGCCATACATATTCTGTACTGTGTGTTTCCATCCTTGTCTTCCTATTTTCACCTTCAGAACAGAGCTGAGATGCCAGTAGAATGCAATGATCAGCATATTCATATTCATCCAGCAGGTCTACTGAGTGACTCTTTTGGCAAAATGAAAAAGAAAGAAGACTAATAATTTTTTTTGTTTGTTTTTGTTTGTTGCTGTGTTGCTTTGATCAATGCATGCTCTCTGCATCCTGCTGTGACTGTCACTGCTGTCTCACAGTGAATACATCCCAGCTGGAAATCACTAAGTGCTACCGTCTGCCACACTACATAGTTATAGTCTAAAAAAAATTGCCAGTGCAGTTCTTTGGCTGCCTGTACTTTGTGACAGGAGTCCTTGCAGTCGCTGTGTTAAAGTAGCTCTCTGCTCGAACCGCTAGCTCGACACCAACGATGCGCTCCACTGTTTTCACAGCCTATTTAAATGATCGTAAATGGAGTTGGCGAATGTGGTCCTGGTAGTGATCCAGTAAAAGTTAACTAGGATCTTGGTTTTCTTTTCTCACAAAGTGCAAACTGTGTGGATGCGTTTACTTTAATTGATCATCGTCATGTCAGCAACACAGAGAGTATCTGGAGAAAGTGACTAAATCATTGTGTCATGCACTTTACATAACAAGCAACCAATAGGAGAAAACATTTCTGGGGAAATTGCTTTCACTTCTGCTTACTATTTGTAGATTTTTTACTTTACCACCTTATTTCTACCATCCTAGGTGACCTGGACAGATTTAAGAAACCACATTTTGTAGAGCTGTCGATTTACCGGCCGATCTCCGTCCCTACCCTCACCTATGGTCATGAGCTCTGGGTGGTGACCTAAAGAATAAGATTACGAATACAAGCGCCATACAAGACCCAGGACACGCTGGAGAGATTAAATCTCTCGGCTGACCTGAGATTAAATATAATGATATCATGCATTTTTGCTTTGATATTCAGTTAGTATTGAGATAAGAAATGTGACAAATATTACTCCTTTGTGACACAAATCAAACCCAAAAATGTACACTGGAATATTCAATTATACAAAGTCAAACAACGGTTAAATCACTAACATGTTCTCATGCTATAATGAGGATGAAGGATTTTTAGGGCAGTGGCACTTACAGTACATTCAAATGAATGAGTGGTAGGAACCAGATTTAATGCTAATGTTAAAACAGTGGTGGGAGAACAGTCCAACAATAGGGCAGCAAGTAGGTATTTATTTCTCATACAGCTTGTAAAGAGACAGGATGTTATGAGCACAATCACTCAATTAGTAAAAATTATTCACTACATTTTTTTCTTTCTCTTTGAATTCTCAAAGGACACAAACAAAAACAGTGCTGTTATATTACCACGGATACCTAATTATTTCACAAGTATATAGTTCATATACATTTCAAAATAAATTGTTTCCTTCATAACACTTAAGGTCGCAATACAGATGGTGTAAATATATAGCTGAATTAATACTGTCTCCTAGCGATTACATTTTTACTGTCAGTCATCTGGTTGAACTTGCAGTTTGGCACCATGATATTCACAGCATAAGGCCTTTTAATCTGAGACAATGACAGTGTTTCTGACTTGTGATTTTGAGCATGAAGTGCCAGGCTTTCAGGATGATGAGATGTGCGCAAAATGTAGCACGCAGCCCCAGAGTCACTCTCCTCGCAGATTTGGGACCATACAGACTCGCTCACATGCAGCAACTTACACCTCACACACCACTTTGTCACATTCACAAACACATGCGTGCCATCTGCCTGGTCACTTCCTCCAATCATATTCACGACTGTATAAAAACAATCATCTTCGGGGACCCCATGTCGTTTTCAAATACAAACCTATTCCTCCGATTCAAGGCATTTTTATTATGAGAGAAGTCACCAGCATGTAAAAAATAAATAAATAAAACTCCCTCCATCTGTGCTCATTTTAGACTAAATATGTACTGGACCAAGAGTCCACCATTTGAAGCGGTTTTACTGTCTGCTGTGCTCGGCTATTTGATTTGGACACCAGTTCTTGGCAGCCAGGAATTTATACAGTAAATGAGAGTTTTGGCTGCCGCGGCCAGCAAATTAAAATTGGATGAGTTTCCTCCTTTTCCCTTGCCCTCTCCCTCTTGGCAACATAGCTAATGTTGTTTTCAGTTTTCTGTGCAGGTCTCATCTTGTTTTGGGGACATGTTGACTTATGTGAGGCAGTTTGCAAACAGGAAAATGTGAAAGAACTTTGGAAAAAGAAAATCCGAGTGTTAACCTGAAAAATGTGAAAGTTCCTGATGACGCTAATGTAATATCAGCCTCCTCAACTAGAATTTGGTAATAGTGGCACTAGTGTTAGACTACTCCTCTTGTACAATGTATGTGGATACATTTTTATGTATCTAAAATACCTTAAACAGGAATTAGGGAATGGTTGGTTAGTTGAGTGATTGATTGATTGATTGTCTGAACTATGTAAATACATTTAACATACTATATATATTAAATATATTAAATGATAAAGCTCATATTCAAGATAACCGTCAGGTTAAATGTTTTTTTTTTCTTTAAATTATTAATTTTCTGGTCATTTCCTGTTTTATTTTGTGTCATGGGAAGATTATATCTCTTGGCTGGCCTGGGAGCACCTGGGAGCACTTGGGGTCCCGCGAATGAGCTGGCTGTAGAGAGGGGGGGGGGGGGGGGGGAGGGGGGGGGGGTGTGGGGTTCTTTGTTTGGGTTGGGTGAATAAAGTAGTGGCCCCGGGGTGGAGAAAAAAAAG